>JALDNG010003748.1:0-20000 GCA_024349245.1 Neodontobutis hainanensis
CTACTGTCAATGGTTGGAGTGTCAACCACAGCCTGCATTCTTAACGCCTTTGTAATAGACTTGGCTTTAAACAGTGGCATCAACAGAGGCATTTTTAGGGTTTGTGAAGGTGAGAGGCTTAGCTCTGTCCAGGTGGGTCCAGCACAAGAGCCACTCTAGACTTTTAGATGCACAAAGCCCCTCGGGATGTTACCAGACAAATGTCACCAAATCAAAAGCTATTTAACAATGGTTTGCAGACATTGTCAGACAGAAAGTCGGCGGGTCTGTGCCGTGGGGTCTGGGAAATTAAACAGTTATTTAAGAACTACATCTGAACCATTAATAAGTGTTGCACATAATGATGAAGTTTGGATTTGCTAAGTTATAGTTCATGGCCGCCATTAATGATTTCTGTTACTTAAATAAATCTAATACTTTTAACATTACAATACAATGCCTTATAGCGCGCCAGCCCCTAACGTATTCCTCAGCTCCGTGTCCCATTCACATGGATCCACAAGCGTACTCTGGATCTTGAATGCATAAATTATTTCCGTCCGTCTCCAATTTACCTTTCCTATCCAAAGTCTCAAATTTGTGCTAAAACAACTTATGATTCGAGCCGTTTCAGTCTAAATTTAGGGCCTCTTATTCCACTGAAACAGCTTTAGTTAAAGTGACTATTGATCTCCTTCAGATGGACGAGGACACTTCGGTCACATCGCTCTCAGGACGCTGGCCTCCTTCAACTTCCTCATATTAAGAAGTCTGCTGGCTACAGAGCCTTTTCCTATAGAGCCCCCTTTTTATGGACTGGGCTCCCGGTGGAAGTGCGGCAAGCTGACTCTGTTGAGGTTTTCAAAAGCAAACTCAAAACATACTTATTTCACCAAACGTATGGATTGAAGTAGGTACATGCTCACACTGGCTGTAGCTGCAGGTACATGCTCAACCTCTATTATTATTATTATTATTATTATTACTACTACTACTACTCCTACACCCATCCATTGTTGCAGTAGTATTTAGCACTTCTTTTTCCATCTTCTCCCAGTGTAGACGCAAACCTCTGACCTGCTGGGTGATGTGTTTTTTTGGTTACCTGGAATGCCCTAAACACAATTTGAGCCATTTTATATTATATCAAATGTTACGACCCAAAGGTGAAACATATTATTGAAGGACACAGGAGACAAGGGTGATATTTAAACTTTTTTTTTGTCATTTTTATGGCCACAGCAGGCATAATCTGGCGGGCGGAGCCAGACGGAGGAGAGCTTGCGTACAAGCAGAAACCAAAGCGCCCGCGTCAGCTAGAGGAAGTCAGAGAGAGAACGACGTTACCAGATACTAATTATCTCCTAATAATATAAAAGAGGGAAAAAAGGTTAAAGGTAAAGTGAAAACATTGTCCAGTCTACATGAGCGATAACGCGTCGGCCAAAACGCTATTTTTGCCCCTTAAGCGCGATATTATAGGCTACTCCTGCAAACGGAGACTCCAGTTCATTAAGTGCCTGTTTTTGTAACAAAGGCAGAGATATCCTTAGCGCGATCTGTTAAGGCACCTGCCAATAACCTTTCAGCAAGTCAAGCTTGGACACAAATTTCGCACCACCCACCCGGTCAACACAGTCCTCAATGCGCGGCAACGGAAAACAATCAGGCATGGTAACATTATTCACTTTCCTGAAGTCGGTACAAAAAGGATCTTCACCGTTAGATTTAATAGCAAGCGGGCAAGGGGAACTAAGGCTAGGCTAACATGTATTCTACCTGCTGCTTAAGACGGTCACGTTTATCAGGATTGACACGATAAGGGTGTTGCTTGATGGGCAGTGTATCACCAACATCAATATCATGCATCAGCACTTTTGTTTGACATGGCACATCCGAAAACAAAGCTTTATTGGCATTTAACAATTCCGCCAAATCTGAGCATTGAGGCTCTGGAAGATGAGCAAAATGAGAATAAATGTTATTCATAATGTCAGAATTTAGCAACTTTCCTTGAGTCACCGCTTCAGATAGAGCCGTCGCCTCCTCATCAGCAAAAGGCAGCACTTTTAGTACCGGCCAGCGCCTTTCCAGTGACAAGACAAGGCGCTGCCACTTCAGCACTGGACAGCGCCACAGGAGAAACACAGGTGACATGTGACAGAGAAGGTGTGCGTTCACAGTAACCTTTTAAACATATTAACGTGACATACTCGAGACTCCCGCCGGCTGTCAGGCGTGGCAATCAGATAGTCCCCGTCTCCAACCTTTCTCTGAATAACATAAGGCCCACTGTAGCGAGCTTGAAGGCTAGCATCAGGAATAGGTAATAGCACCAACACTTTGTTTGTGCAACTTCCAAGTTTTCTTTAGCGATTTCACATGCACGCCGCAGTTGTAACCTAAAGTTACACACATACGCCAAAAGGTTTTGCGCTGTCTCTTCACACAACCATTTCTCTTATAAAAGTTTTAAGGGACCACGCACCGTGTGTGCAAAAACCAACTCCGAAGGACTAAAACCAAGGGATTCCTGAACCACCTCCCAAATAGCAAACATTTGGAAGTGAGCGCCTTCATCCCAGTCTTTTTCAAACTCCAAACAATATGTACGGAGCTTAGTCTTAAGCGTCTGGTGAATGCGCTCTAGCGCTCCTTGACTCTCTGGGTGATACGCGCTAGAGTGACAATGCTGGATGTTGAGTTGCGGACCTGTGCAAAAATACGTGACGTAAAGTTAGTCCCTTGGTCTGTCTGGACAACTTTAGGCAGACCAAAGAGCGACAAAAACTTTGTTAGGGTTTTCACAACAACTGGAGTTGTAATTTTTCGCACAGGAAAAACCTCTGGGAAGCGAGTGGATACACACATGATCGTTATCAGGAATTCATTTCCTGTTTTGGTTTGAGGAAGTGGACCCACACAATCAACCAACACCCGTTCAAATGGTTCACCAACGGCTGGGATTGGATACAAAGGAGCGGGTGACACAGTTTGATTTGGTTTTCCCGAAACTTGACACCAATGACATGATTTACAATAACGCACAACTTCCCCTTTTATTCCTGGCCAAAAGAAATGTAGCAGAATGCGATGATGAGTCTTTATTCCTAAATGACCAGCCAGAGGATTATCATGAGAAATCTGCGTCACAACACTCCACTCTTCCACCGGAGAGACCTATAACCTCTTTTTATTTTGTTCCTCATTTGTACAACCCTATACCTTACTATTCGTTTGTACAAGCACTTTAGTGTGGACATCTGAACCAAACCAAGGACTGGATATTCTAGATTTCAGCAGCATTGTCAAATTATCCTATAGACCAGGGCTTGAGACTAATCCTATCCTGTAGACTCGAGTGAAAATGTATTGTGAGCGATATTATGACATGGACTCAGCGTCTTTACCAGTAACAGCAACGTCAAATAAGGCTATTAAGGACTCGTCATTTTTTGGTCAGTGATCAACTGCGACAAAGACAGGCTGTTAATATTAGCGACATTTTCCAAACTCTTTGTCAATATTAGCTGCTAACTGAGCTACATTGTGGCTGGTTTACACAGAAAACTGTCTCTCAAGTTAACTTCCTCTTGGTGCTTTTTATGCATGGACCTAGTAACAGCACAAGTCGAAAAAACCTTTGGAAACTTTACAGCAAGTTCATCTGGGAACTATTACAAGTATAATTTCAGGAGTCCCCAGTACCACCGGCTAAGTCCTTCCCCATAATGAAGTGAATTCCTTTTATCGGAAACTCAGCCCTCACTCCGACTTCCACTTCACCTGATACCAAATCAGATTCAACAGACACTCGTGTAATGGCACACCAATGTCTTCCATTGTAAAGCCCAAGACTGGTACATCAGAACCTACACCAGACTACCAAATGCCAAAACGCTACACAAAATGAACGACTGAGAAGCAGCCGAATCACGGAGTATTTTTATTGGGACACGGACATTATCACCGCGCAAAGACACAACGCCGTCCATAATAAACGGAGAAAAGTCTGCCAAGTCACTGGACTTGCCACAAGGCTTTTCAGGTATGTTTAGGGTGACCACCCGTCCCGCGTAGCGCGTGCTTGCACAGCGTTTGAAGCCGAATTTACGCGTCCCGCAATTTGAGACCGTGTCACGCATAATCAGGTCTTGCTCCAAAAAAAGTCTATACCAGCGGTCCCTAACCCCCGGACCGCAGACCGGTCCGTGGGTAATTTGGTACCGGGCCGCAGAGAATAAATAAACAACTTACATTATTTCCGTTTTATATATTATTTGAGCCTGAATAATGTTTTATTTTGAAAAATGACCGGATTCCCTCTATTACATTCCTCGACTCACTCTTGACGCTTGTCCCGGTCACGTGATACGTAGCCGCTAAAGTGAAACCCCAAAGCTAACGTTAGTCTTTGTAAAGTTTCTTCTCAAAAGGAGAAAAGACCCAGTGAGGAGACAGAAGAAGAGCATACTAATTCCAAGAGAAAGTAAGTGACATTTAACAGACAATACCAAGAGTCCTACTTAAAATATAAATTTATAGACAGGTGATTCTGCATATGCGTGCCGGCTCTAATGAGGCAATGAAGCCTTCAAAACTGCTTAATAATCTGCACGTGTATTAGTATATTTAGAAAATATTACAGTTCTTATAGCTTGTCTGATTTTATTTTGTGTATTTATCCGCCACACTTTAAAGGCCGGTCCGTGAAAATATTGTCTGACATTGAACTGGTCCGTGGCGCATAAAAGGTTGAGGACCGCTGCTCTATACCATCGAGCCCCAGGCAGCCACATGAACATTCCTCGACAGTTCAGCACGCTGTTTCCACACCCACCCCAACTCTTTCGTTGTTGCCATGACAGCGCACGCACGTGCATACCAGACACGCTGGCAGTGAACTTTTAGATGCCGCTTTGCAATTTGAAAAATGGAGTCTGAAGCACGGAATACAAGTTCAAGAAGAAACCTGAAGGTAAGAAACCTAGTTATGTAAAACCCCATTTGTCTAAAATGAAGTTTGATTGATTTTGAACATTGGTGGACTGTCTACAGGGGGGCAAATGTGTCACTTTTAGAAAACGGTAGCCTTTTAGGTCAAAATATGTCATTGTTTTGCATCGGATTGTATCTTGGCACCTTTTTGCATTGTTGTCACCTTGTGATGGTGATGGGTTTGCACTCCTCTGTCTATACTGAAAAAACATTTGGAAGCTTATCATAAAAATGAATGTTGCTTTAAATCGGTCTCTTATCTTTCTTCCTTATTTGATTCAGATGCTGGTGAAAAGGTTTTAGTCCTAAAGGTGTCCCCAAAGTTTTTTTTTCCTGTGCCTGCCTTGCAAGTTCACCATCCTTCCTTCTCGTTCCGTAAGCCTCTGGAGTTGTGAGTTAAGACTTTTTTTTTAAACTGTTCCTGTGGGGTTGAGCAACTACAAGTCCTGTTAATCCTATAATTTTATATTATAATTGATTTAAAGTGAATATATTGTAATGAAAAATAAAAGTAAATTGTAAGTGGAAGTGCATCTGTCACTTCATTGAATGTTCAAAATATTATGTTAAGAAAACACTTTGGTTGGCCTATTCATGAGCATACATCAGGTATTATACATGTTTAGGGGAATAGGGCAATAATAAGAGACCATGTAAGGTGCTATGTGCTAGAAATGGGTAAACCACAATCAGTGAGTCTGCCCGTGGGGTGGGGGCACCGGCAGTGTCCCACATTGTCCCTCAGAAACATACCCCTTGTCCCCCCTTGGGCTTAATAGCAGGTGGTCACCCTAGGTATGTTATTGTCTTTTTCCTGCTTATTTATTAAAGCAACAGGTTTGGAATTTTGTTTTGTTAACACTGGGCAATGTGTCCTCTTTTTACAATAGAAACACATTACATTGTCTTTCCTCTAAAGTCCTCCTTTCCAGTTTTATCTTTTGGGGTCATTGCCCTGACTCGGTCTGTAGTCATTTGGAAACTTAACATTTCTGTCATCACTAATCAAAGACTCAATAGGTTTACTGTTAAATGAGCGATCTGTAAAAACTGTTTTGTGCGTAAGGACGTACTCATCCACTAACACTGCAGCCTTAGCCACATCACACACTTTATGTTCGTTTACATATGTAGCCACTCTGTCAGGCAGACAGTTTTTTTAATTCTTCAAGTAAAATTAATTGCTTTAGCTTACCAAAGTCTTTAACGGCATTTGATGAGCACCATCTTTATAAGAGAGTATCTTTCTCGCGGGCAAACGCCACAGGTCTGGTAAGGGTGTTTCTTTAATCTCCGAAATCTTTGTCTGTATGCTTCCGGACAAAGATCCAAACATCGGAGCACAGGCAATTTAACTTTTTCATAGTCCACTGTCCTCTGCAGACAGTGATAAATACGCCGCTTGGCGCTTTACCGCTGAGGACGCACTGCAACAATAAAGTCCACACATCCTTAGGCCATTTTAATGTTTTTGCCACACGCTCAAACAGGATAAAGAATTTATCCACGTCTCTTTCGTTAAAGGGAGGAACTAAACGAATATTTCTGGTCACATCAAAGTCAGAAAATTTTACTTGTGATGGAGCTACACTCAGTGCTATGTCGCGCAAACTAATTTATTTTTGCTGATCAAGTCTTTTAGCTTCTATCTCAAATTGAAACTGTTTTTCTTTGACATTGAGGCGCTGTAACTCAACCTCTAACGCCTTAAGTCTAAAAGCATCTTTAGTTGAGTGCTCAGGAGTTTCAGTTTCAAAAGATAGAAAAATACCCTGTTCAGGCTTCAAACATCTCCGTCTTAATTACCGGTTTTTTCAGCAGCGATCAACAGGTTATCCTTTGTGCAGTTATCAAACCACCTTAAATGTTAGTTCACCAAGACCAATCCAAATGCAGAACCAAATCACAACAAAGCACTACAAACACCACTAAGTTACCGACAAAATGACCAAATGGGTAAATACAACCGCAAAGAATATTACCGAGAAAAAAAAAAAAAAAAAGACCGAATGATAACTTCAAAGCGGCTATAAACTGCTACGTTATAAGGTTAGACGAGCCCCCATTAAAATGTGAAACATTATTGAAGGACACAGGAGACAAGGGTGATATTTAAACTGTTGGTCATTTTGGTAAAACTTTTGACAATCTAAACTCTCCCGTGCCCAAAGTAACAAAGCAAAAGAACCATGGTGAGCGGGCCAAACAGAATATAAAGGACGGAAGTCGGACAGGCCAACCCTCTACAGGGCCGTAGAAGCTGCATTAGCTCCCGCTGCCCCTAACACAACCTCGGGTATAAGCCCTAACGAAAGAAAAAGGCGAAAA
The DNA here is from genome assembly GCA_024349245.1 of Neodontobutis hainanensis. Lineage (NCBI taxonomy): Eukaryota > Metazoa > Chordata > Actinopteri > Gobiiformes > Odontobutidae > Neodontobutis > Neodontobutis hainanensis. The sequence continues at coordinate 7,306 of JALDNG010003748.1, forward strand.
CAGGACAGCCGGTCCCACCAGGTTAAACAAAAAGAACTCAAGGCTAAAGGCTAAAACGTGCTCTAGCACACACAACCTGCATCGGCCATAGCCGGCAGAATCTGGCGGACGGAGCCAGACGGAGGAGGAGAGCTTGCGTACGAGCAGAAACCAAAGCGTCCGCGTCAGCTAGAGGAAGTCAGAGAGAGAACGACGTTACCATTAGGCCTTTATATAGGCTACAGAAAGCCGCCAAGACTATTTATCTCCTAATAATATAAAAGAGGGAAAAAGGTGAAAGGGAAACATAAATACGCCAAAATGCGCGCCAGCACCGAACATCAAATCTGGTTGCCCGGCAACGCAGAATATTCTGCATTGCCGGGCAACCAGCGGTCAATCTGCATTAAATTACGCATTGCCTAAACAGCCAATCAAAAGCCAGTATGAGAATCCATTCCCTTACTGACGTCACCAGAACAGAACAGAACATCTATCTATAACCCACATTCAGACAGGTTACAACAATTTTACACATTTACAGACATTTGAGGACCCTAAATAGTTACTTGAAAAGACAACAAAATGGAAAACTTAACAGAGGATGAAGTCGAATTTGAAGTCAAAACAATTGTAAAAGAGCTCAATATTTTTTTTAAGAAAGCTGATGCAGATGGTGGGGGTGGCCTGGACATTAAAGAATTTTCTGACGCCATGAAACCCATCTACCCCACGTTCACCGATGAGGCGCTAATGGCATTACACATGCAGATCGATACGAACTGTGACGGTACAGTTGATTTTAATGAGTTGTTAGACTTTGAGCTGGGCAAAAGAACGGGCAGAAACAGGTTTGATTTTGACAGTGAAATATACCTACTGCCGATGAAAGAAGTTGAAGTGGGTCACTTCAGCAAAATAGTCCAAATAATTGGCGGCCGAGAAATAAAAATAGAGGTTAAAAATGAGCCAGATCAACCAAGAAAATACATTGAAGAAGAGTATTTATCGGTTACCACAGATGGTGTCCTGACATTTAGTAGAAATAGGTTTGACAAGCATAAAGTGGGCTCAGTTTACATAAAAAAAGAGCCTTTGCCTTACTCTAAAAAGCACAAAGTCCATATTCACGACATGGTGTATATCAAAGAAAGGAATGAGGTCGCCATTGCCTCCAGCGAACGAGAACTGCGGTTTTACTCTTGGACTTCTACGTTAAGGGTGAAATACTCCATTATAATAGAAGGAGGTAGGATCATTGCCCTGAACTACTGGTCCGATGGAAAAAAGGCAATATTCTCTTTTGGTGACGCAAAGGGTTTTCTCTATGTGTTCATTTCCTACAACATAGAAGAAAATGGCCTCATTGATGACATGGCCTTTGAGAGCCAACGACTTGAAAATTATGATCGAGTTTACATTTCATCTTTGTTAAATAATTCATCCCAAAACCACCTTGTTGTTAAAATGCAGATGTTTGATGAGGGGTGCTCCTTTATTAAGTTCATCCCAACCCTAAAAAGTTCATTGTCTGTGGAGAGTCTTCCACCAAAATGGCCATGGCTACTCTCCTCAATCAGCCAATGACACATGCCTTAAAGAACTGTTTGCAAATCCAAAGTTTGAAAGTATTTTCACATGTGTTGAACTCTGTGATAAATTTCATGAATTAGTAACAGGCGGTGAGGACGGTATCATTCGCAGATGGCTAACCCACAAACCTGATTTGTGTCAAGATAAATTTGAAGGCCACAGCAAACCCGTTACCCATCTTCTACATAATCCCATGGAAAACGTGGTCATGTCTCTGCATGAAGATCATGTCTTTTGTGTTTGGTCCCTCGAAACTAGGAATTGTGTTCAGACCATTAACATATCAAGACTAGGCCCTAACAGTATTTCTGGCATTTACTTCAGCTTACAAAACAATGAGTTAGTTTTTGCGGGAAACAAAATCGGAATATTTCAGGGAAAGGGAACGGACGATTTCATAAAAAAGCTGTCGTCCCATGCCAAGCCCCTCTGTGGTGCAATCTACCACAACATTTTCCAACAGGTTATATCCGTTTGCCAAGATGGCTGGGTCAACATTTGGGATGAAAATAAAGGAAAAACGGTGATGCGGTTTAATGTAAGTCCATTTAATCTGGTGGCAACCACTGCAATTACACTGAATGAGGAAAAACGCAAACTTGTTACAGTCAACAATGATGGGAGAGTAAGGTTATGGAATTTTAACAACGGGCAAGAGCTTGACGTGATTCCTGTGACCGTCCCAAAACAAGTGACAGGTATCATATGCACAGAGGAAAAGATATTTCTTTCCGGAAAACATTCATGCCTTATTTACATCCTGGATTTGAATGGCAATAAACATACTTACTTGGAGCATCCATTTATAGAAGGGGGTGTCTCCTCTATAGCCCTGCATCCTGATGATAGGAAACTAATCACCACCTGTAAAAATGGTGTTGTCATTATTTGGGACATAGAAACCTATAATGCACAGTATTATATCAATGGCAAAGAGAGCCCTAAGATCCAACTGATATTTGGTAAAGGGAGCAAAGGTATGACCAGGCGTTTGCCAGTGGAGGAGTCATATTATGTTAAGGAGTATGGTAAAATCCCCGTGCCAAAAGAACTGCTGAACACAAAGACAGATGTTCTTCCACAAATTGAGGTTTTCAACAGCCCTCTCATTCTGGCTCTAAAAACCAGAGCAGTGAACTTTGACAAAGCTACACTGCTGATTGCCGAAGGGCAATATGTCTCTGCCTGGTCTATCAAAGCCAAAGGAGGGATGCTTTCAAAATTTAAGGCAATAACAGATACAGATGCTGAAATTATCTCCATTGAAACCGATGTTGCTGAGAACATCCTCATGGTAGGAGATAGTAAAGGTTTCATTTATGTTTGGGATATACAAAAATACGGGGACAGAACACAGGATTTTGAAGGGCCGTTTGAGGAAATCAGTACCTGGAAGGTTTGTGTGCGTCCCCCTCCGCTTTTGAACAAGTGGGAGGCTCACAATGGGCCTGTCATGAGTGTCACCTGTAACCCCAGCTGCGAGAAGTTCATTACGACAGGGTGGGACTGCAACGTACACCTGTGGACAAACAAACAGGATCTTGTCGGGACATTTCAAAGAACCAGTGGGAAAGCAAGCAGCCCAATCCAAAGTGTAAACCACCAGAACTTAACAATGACCAGACCACATTCACTCCACCAAGTGATAAAAAAGACTATTCTATCAAAGGCCAAGCTATGACTTTAGCTGAATTCACAGCTGAATATGTGCAAACACTTAAAAAACTTAAAGCTAAACCACAACCCAAAAAGAGGCCTTTGAGTTCAGTTTTAGAGTGGTCTAAAATTAACATAGACCAGACCATATTGAGTCAGGCTCCACCAAGTGATAATTCTTCCACATCCAGAGCTGAATTCACAGCTGAATATGGGCAAACACTTAATGAGGCATCTAAACCACAATCCAAAAACAGGCTTTTTCTTCAGCTTTAGAGTGGTCTAAACTTAACATTGACCAGACCAAATTCATTCAGGCTCCACCAAGTGATAATAATTCTTCCACATCCAGAGCTGAATTCACAGGTGAATATGGGCAAACACTTAATGAGGCATCTAAACCACAATCCAAAAACAGGCCTTTGTCTTCAGCTTTAGAGTGGTCTAAACTTAACATTGACCAGACCAAATTCATTCCAGCTCCACCAAGTGATAATAATTCTTCCACATCCAGAGCTGAATTCACAGGTGAATATGGGCAAACACTTAATGAGGCATCTAAACCACAATCCAAAAACAGGCCTTTGTCTTCAGCTTTAGAGTGGTCTAAACTTAACATTGACCAGACCAAATTCATTCCAGCTCCACCAAGTGATAATAATTCTTCCACATCCAGAGCTGAATTCACAGGTGAATATGGGCAAACACTTAATGAGGCATCCAAACCAGGATCCAGAAAGAGCTCCTTGCCTTCAGCTGTAGATGGGTCTGAACCTAAACTTTGTAAAAGAGGAACAACAGCACTACCTCACATTTTGACCTCTCCAAAGCCACCTTTAGCTCAGCAGACCACATTGGTACCACAGCATCGGGTTGCACCTTTAACCGTTATCACACCACCTCCTATTCAACCCAAGTGCCAAAGAAGAACACCACATCTACCTCTGATACCTAAAGCAATACCCAGAGATAATAGGAAGATTTTAGCTCCCCAGACTAGATTTGACAAACCCCAGTGTGATAACAAGTCTAATGTCCCACGTCTACCTTTAATCAAACCTGCACTGACACCACTAACACCCATTCTGACCTCTGCAAAGCCACTTTTAGCTCAGCAGACCAAACTGGAACAACAGCATCGGGTTGCAGCTTTAACCAGTGACCAACCACCTTCTAGTCTACCCAAGTATCAAAGGGCACATTTTACAGGGCAACCTACTATCCCTCCTACTAAACTTTGCGAAACAGGAACAACAGAACTACCTCCGATTCTTGAAGCAATACCCAGAGATAATAGGACGATTTTAGCTCCCCAGTCTAGATTTGACAAATCACAGTGGGATAACAAGTCTAATGTCCCACATCTACCTTTAATCAAACCTGCACTGACACCACTAACTCCAGTTCTGACCTCTGCAAAGCCATCTTTAGCTCAGCAGACCAAACTGGAACAACAGCATCGGGTTGCAGCTTTAACCAGTGACCAACCACCTTCTAGTCTACCCAAGTATCAAAGGGCACCTTTTACAGGGCAACCTACTATCCCTCCTACTAAACTTTGCAAAACAAGAACAACAGAACTACCTCCGATTCTTGGGGCAATACCCAGAGATAATAGGACAATTTTAGCTCCCCAGTCTAGATTTGACAAATCACAGTGTGATAACAAGTCTAATGTCCCACGTCTACCTTTAATCAAACCTGCACTATATATATATATATATATATATATATATATATATAGAGAGAGAGAGAGAGAGAGAGAGAGAGAGAGAGAGAGAGAGAGAGAGAGAGAGAGAGAGAGAGAGAGAGAGAGAGAGAGAGAGAGAGAGAGAGAGAGAGAGAGAGAGAGAGAGACTAACAATCAGGCGAGTGTATCTCTCCTGGCATTGTCCTATGCCATAATTATTTCTTAAACATTGTCAACACTTTAACTGTGCACCACACCTCATTCATTGTTATTCTGGTTATATTTCTGCTAGAGTTTAGTACTAGAGTTGCTGCCGTTTTGTGAACAGGGCACTTCTCTTAGTGCTAGCTAGCATGCTAGCGGTTTTTAGCGTTTGAATTAGCCTGATTATACCTTGATTGGTTGTTTGTTACCATTGTTGTCTTACTGGTGGTTAGTTTTTGTTGTGTTTACCGAGTTTTTGTTTAACTTGTGGTTAGTACTGCTGTGTGTGTGTGTGTGTGTGTGTGTGTGTTAGAATTTATCATTGTGAGTTGTGAACTGTTGAACAGGGCACTGCTTAGTGCTAGCTAGCATGCTAGCGGGTTTTTAGTGTTTGAATTAGCCTGATTAAACCTCGATTGTTTGTTTGTTACCATTGTTGTCTTACTGGTGGTTAGTTTTGTTGCGTTACGGAGTTCTTTGTTTAACTTGTGGTTAGTACTGCTGTGTGTTTGTTTGAATTTATCATTGTGAGTTGTGAACTGTTGGCTTGACTTAGCTGTACATACACTAGCTTAGCTAAGCTATTCTGTGTTGTTGTTGCTTGTGGCAATGGTTTGCCATTCTTGTTCGGTATTACTAGATGGATTGTCTCTATTAGAGAGACGTGTTTGTGAGTTAGAGCAGCTAGATCAGCATATACAGGGTTTGGTTACTTTAGATGTGTCAGGGTTTCCTGCAGGGCCGGATGATTGGGACTCATTTTCAGCCCTAGAGATTCATGCCTTAGACCGCCCACTTTAGTTCCCGACTGACTATATTAAAATAATAAAAATAAGTTTTCTACAACCTTGTAATTCATTGTATTTTTGAAAAAATATCATCATTTCAAATTCAGTGCAAAAACAGTAGCCTTAGTCTTGCTTCATAGTGAAGATTTATTAGAACAGTAAATAACTGGATAATAACAGAATCTCTTTTCTTTAAGATTTAGTATTTATAAATAACCAAACATTGAAATGAAGAAAAAATTATATAACAAAATAAATAAAGATTAAAATAAAATGTAGTGCACTTTCTAATGACAGTATCAGCTCTTTTTCAAGGAAACAAACAATAAGAGAACATTAGTTAAGGAATTAAAGTACTGCACTGTTATCTGACTTTTTCACAGTATAACTTTCTAATGATTAATTCATCTCTTTTCCTCTGCATAAGTTTAGCTTCAAGGAAACATGGACAACCCTAAAACATTAATAACGCCTGAGCAGAGCACTGGTCTCTGCAACTTTATCTATCACAGTGTCATTGTCCAAAGACATGACAATTTCTTTCTCAGTGCACATGAGCATTAATGCCTCAAAGTTCTTCTGGGTTAAAGTGCTCCTGAGTCTGTTTTTATGAATGTCACTGTTAAAAAGCTTCTCTCACAGGCTACTTGTGTGATGGACAGTGTTAATAGGAACTTGTAGGCAAGTCCAATCACATGGTATGCATCACTTAGTAATTTGTACTGAGAGAGAATGAGATGAACACAAATGACAGTTTTTACAGGAGGAACAAGTTTTGCTCTCTAGTTTGACATCCTGCTCTCTGTTGGCAGCAAACGGTACTAGAGCGGCTGCTACTGAAGAGCTACAAGAAAAACTTTGATACATGAACGGGGGTTTACATACGACGTTGTTTTGCACGGTCGCTAGCATTGCACTGCTCCTAACTACCTTAAAGTTAGCTTACTTACCCGCCTCGTCGTCTTTATTAATTTTGTAGAGAAGATATGTGCTCAGCTTTGAACATTTGGCCGCGTCAGTTTCTAAAGCTTTTTTTTTTTTCATTTTGGACTTTTCAGCGCCGCCTTTGCGCTTTCTGTTATCCATTTTTAATGTGACTTTTATTTTTATTTTGAGCAACTTGCAAGGGGCCGTGTCAGGGCGGGGCCAGGAGTCAAAACGTCATCATTGTCTTGCAGGCTGCACTCTGCGAGAAAATACTAAATAAAAGAGTGGGACTGCGGTAATATAATAAATAAAAAGAGTGCTGCTGCGGTAAAATAATAATAATAATAATTAAAGCCGCATAGCGGCGATAAAGGCCCTCGCCTCCCTTGCGACCGCGAGGGACACATGTATTCGGAGGAATGCATTTTGTGCTTTAAAGCGTAAACTTCACAGTAATGTCAAATAACTGGGCCTGTGCCTCTGCTTGAATCTTCTTCTGGCTGGAGCCTGCTTCATCACCTCGGGCCTGTGCTACTGCTGGGGCCTGCTACACCACCTTGTATTTAGAGTTAAAGGTCTCCACATTCCCTGGTTTTCCTGGGATCTGTCTGAACTTATAAAAATAATAGATTATGTTTGGGCTAAGGCGAGAAAAACAAAATACTGACTGGAGATTTGCTCAGAAATCGCTGCACCCGCCTGTTAAAAAGTAAAAATGTAAATATTACTTGTCTAAAAACAAGTTTACAAGTTCCAAAAGATTCTGAAGAGCTTTCCAAGGCTCTAGTCTTTGCTCTGGAGGAGCGTCCTTTAAAGGAAGGATCCTGGCATTTTGTAAATGGCATTTATTTCCCAAAGTAATGGCTGCCTCTTCACAGGCTCATTACGACCACAGCCGTAAATGTATCAAAAACAAAATGACAACTTTGGTTGGCACTCGTGTCTAGATAATACTCAACAAATTTGGGGCCTTTTAGAAAAAAACACATTGGGTTTAATCTTTTGACCCGAGGGGTGCAATTTAGGTGGTCCCGTGTTCCACCCCACCTGGCGGACTTCCTGTTGAGTTTAGGCTGTGGCTGTCATAGACTTTTCTGTTTGGCCTGAGGTGTCCTATGGATGTACCAAGTTTCATTTTTCTACGTTGGAAAAAATTACTTTCACTTTCCATAGGCCGAATGTATTTTCATTTCCCAGGGTCGCCACTGAGTCATTTCTTTTATTATTTTTTCAAATACTTAAGATACATCAATATTTCGCCAGGCTTAAGTTTAGTGGCCAATAAAATTTACTTTTGCGCACATTTACTGGGTCAAAATTAAGGACAATTTTGCAGAAAAATTTGCAGAAAAATAAAAATTAAATAAAAGTATAAATTGAGCAAAAACAACAAGAAAAGGCATTGTCTATTTTGCACACAAGTGTTTAGCTCATTTTGCCTAAGTTTGGTGTTTCTTGAATGAAGCAGCTATTTTCTGTCAATTTTTAAAAGTGAGGTGTATTCTAACCCGGTTCACATTTTCAATTCAAAATGGCCGCCTTCTCGTGTGTGATAGGGTGTGGTCCCCATTGGCTTTTATGTTCATAAGCCCATGCTGGATGTGTGTACCAAGTTTCATTTGCCTAGGACAAACTAAAATTTTCCCTTCCCATTGACTTTTTCCACATATTTGCGCCGTTGCTATGGCAACAAATTTATAAATAGGGGGTGGTTGTCATTGGCTTTTATGTTCGTCATAACATAAGAGATGTGTGTACCAAATTTTATGTCTCTATTACAAACTAAATTCTTGGGTCCCATTATAAGTTTGTAGGTGGCGCTAGAGGGCCATTTCTAAAGCAAACCCTTTTATTTACATATCTTTGTGTTCAGGTCATGAATGTGCACAAACGCCTTTTGGGTCCAACTTGATCCGAGAAGGCATTTGAGAGTTAAGGTATATTTTATTTTCACAAAACGGCTGCCTCGTTACAGGTTTGCCACACCCACACCCGATAAGATATCAAAAACAAAATGACAAGTTTGGTTGGCACATGTGTCTAGATGATACTCACCAAAATTGGAGCCATTTAGATGAAAACACATTGGGTTTATTCTTTTGACCCGAGGGGTGCGATTTAGTTGGTCGCCTTTCACCCCACATGGTGGACTTCCTGTTGAGTTTAGGCTGTGGCTGTCATAGACTTTTCTGTTTGGCCTGAGGTGTCCTATGGATCTACCAAGTTTCATTTTTCTACGTTGGAAAAAATTACTTTCACTTTCCATAGGCCGAATGTATTTTCATTTCCCAGGGTCGCCACTGAGTCATTTCTTTTATTATTTTTTCAAATATTTAAGATACATCAATATTTTGCCAGGCTTAAGTTTAGTGGCCAATAAAATTAACTTTTTGCGCACATTTACTGGGTCAAAATTAAGGACAATTTTGCAGAAAAATTTGCAGAAAAATAAAAATTAAATAAAAATATAAATTGAGCAAAAACAACAAGAAAAAGCATTGTCTATTTTGCACACAAGTGTTTAGCTCATTTTGCCTAAGTTTGGTGTTTCTTGAATGAAGCAGCTATTTTCTGTCAATTTTTAAAAGTGAGGTGTATTCTAACCCGGTTCACATTTTCAATTCAAAATGGCCGCCTTCGCGTGTGTGATAGGGTGTGGTCCCCATTGGCTTTTATGTTCATAAGCCCATGCTGGATGTGTGTACCAAGTTTCATTTGCCTAGGACAAACTAAAATTTTCCCTTCCCATTGACTTTTTCCACATATTTGCGCGTTGCTATGGCAACACATTTATAAATAGGGGTGGTTGTCATTAGCTTTTATGTTCGTCATGACATAAGTGATGTGTGTGCCAAATTTATGTCTCTATGACATACTAAATTCTTGGGTCCCATTATAAGTTTGTAGGTGGCGCTAGAGGGCCATTTCTAAAGCTAACCCTTTTATTTACATATCTTTGTGTTCACGTCATGAATGTGCACAAACGCCTTTTGAGTCCAACTTGATCCGAGAAGGCGTTTGAGAGTTAACGGATAATTTATTACCACAAAAATGGCCGCCTCGTTACAGGCTTGCCACACCCACACCCGATAAGATATCAAAAACAAAATGACAGCTTTTGTTGGCACATGTGTCTAGATGATACTCACCAAAATTGGGGCCATTTAGACAAAAAACAATGAGTTGAATCTTTTGGCGTAAGGGGTGCGATTTAGGTGGCGCGACTTTCACCCCACATGGCGGACTTCCTGTTGAGTTTACGCTGTGGCTGTCATAGACTTTTCTGTTTGCCCTGAGGTGTTCTATGGATCTACCAAGTTTTGTATTTCTACATTGGAAAAAATGTACTTTCACTTTCCATAGGCCCAATGTATTTTGACTTTTCTAGGGTCGCCACTGAGTCATTTTTCATATTTTTTTCGGCGACTTCAAATACATAAATTTTTCACGATCTTGAACTTTGGGCCAAATAAAAATGACTTTTCGCGCATGTTCACTGGGTCAAATTGAGGATCATTTTGCAGAAAAAAAAAAAAAAAAAAAAAAAAAATAATCCGAGCAAAAACAATAGGCCCTCCCGGCTATCACCGGCTCGGGCCTAATAACAATAATAATAATAAAAATATATATTTCAACCCAGTCCCATGACAACAACGGCCCTCGCGACCAAACAAACGTACCGGCCCACCGGGAATTTTCCCGGTGCTCCCGATTAGCCAATCCGGGCCTGGTTTCCTGATAGTATCAGATGCAGGTCTGATAGCAGTCCTGCTAGCGATAGCTCTAGTTGCGCTCAACTGTCTTGGCAGTTGTTGCAAAGAGGATATGTTTGAAACGGTCAGGCGTGCAGGCAGGGGAAGCCGGTTGTCCGCCCCTGTCCGCGTCCGCGTCACCCTCTGACCGCGAACCGGTTTCGGCGCTTTCAAGTCCGCTTGTCCGCGCTGATCACCGGCCTGTTTCCTCTGCGCCTGGCAACCTGAGCAAGCATCGCACTCTTGTGATAGGAGACTCCATTACCCGCAATGTTAGACTGGAGACGCCAGCCATTGTCCACTGTTTACCAGGGGCCAGAGCTTCTGACATAGAGGCTAATCTTAGGGTGCTGACATCACACAGGGAGGGAGAGTTTCCTCAGACACATACTGGCACTACATACAAGCAGATAGTTATTCATGTCGGCACCAATAATGTGAGAATGAGGCAGTCAGAGGTAACCAAAGATAGCCTAGCCAGGAGATGAGTCGGCATCGATTAATTGTCTCTGGCCCTCCCGTAAGGGGTAGTGATGAACAGTATAGCAGATTAGTTTCCATGAACCGGTGGCTGGCCCGGCATTGTAGTCAGAAAGGTTATGGTTTCGTGGATAACTGGCCTTCTTTCTGGGTCCGCCCAGGCCTGCTGAGGGCAGACGGCCTGCATCCTACTGGACATGGTGCTGCCATTTTGTCTAGTAATATAGACAGGTGCATTCGGTGCATTTGACACAAGGAATCTCAGTAGGTCGCAGGAATTAGAGAACCTGCTAGTCATGATAGTGCGGGTGTGGAACTGGATAATGTAGAAGCTTTTAGTTGTCTGGTTAGGCCGTGTTATCCTGATGTCTACTGCCTAAATCTGTTATTTAGTCCTCAAACACATCTGAAAACTCACAGAGTCAGTGACCCAAAAGCATTCTGTCCTCATGTTATTATAACTCAGAGGCAATCTTTTAAACCAAGCAGAACTGTTAGAGCTCGATAACTTTTTCCTGTCGCTATCTCTCCACTGGACCAGCCTTCAAATGTCTGCTCTACATCAAGACTGAAGATCGGTCTCCTGAATGTGCGGTCTCTATCCTCCAAAGCACTCCTAATTAATGATATTATTGCTTCTCATAGCTTGGATTTACTTTGTCTTTGTGAAAAGTGGCTTAGGCTCAATGTTTTTCTGCCACTAAATGAAGCCTCTCCCCCTGATTATGCGTATGCACAGGTAGGTCGCATGTCGAAACTGGGTGGTGGTGTTGCAGCCATTTATAATGCTGCATTTTGCTTTACAGGTACATCATCACAGCCGAAATTTAACTCTTTCGAAGTGTTACTCATTAAACATATGTCTTCTCAAATAAACAGAAGGAAGCCATTTTATTTAGCTGTAATCTATCGCCCTCCGGGTCCCTACTCTTCTTTCTTGGATGAGTTTGGAGTTTTCCTCTCGGACTTAATAACCCATGCTGATAACATCCTTCTAGTTGGAGACTTTAATATTCATCGAAATAAGGAGTGTGATCCTCTGGCCAGAGCATTTCAATCACTGCTTGCGACCATGTCTTTCAACCAGTTTGTTCATGAGCCCACACACATTAGTGGAAACTATCTTGATCTTGTTTTGGCTCGGGGAATAGATGTCTCAAATTTCTTTGTTTCCTCTCTTTCATCTGCTGTCTCAGATCACTCACTGGTGGAGTTCCAGATAAGTTACACATTTCCCTCAAATTCAGACAAATGCGTAGTGTCTACACGTAATTTTAGCGCAGCTGCAATGGAAATGATTGCCACACGGCTGACAGATGTTCTTCCTAATTTAACTCCAACTGGAAACTCAGTAGAGGCCTACACAGAGGAGGTCCATGCTACCCTCTCAGTCATCACCGACTCAGTGGCACCCCTCAGGACAAAGCCCAGACCAACCAGACGACCTACGCCATGGTATAATGAGTAAATGCGGGCTTTGAAACAGGCCTGCAGGAGTTTTGAACGCAAATGGCGCAAGTCAAAAACAAATCCAAATTATCAAAAGTGGTGTTTGTGTGTAAACACCTATAAGCACGCCCTCAGCACTGCAAAGACTGCCTATTTTTCATCTCTTATAAGAGAAAA
>JALDNG010003749.1:0-23915 GCA_024349245.1 Neodontobutis hainanensis
AACCGTATGCTAAAAAGTTGTGAAATTTGGTACACTAATAGTGGACAGTGTGAGCTGTCATCCTAACCAATCTGAAGTGTCTACCTTAATCCCTCTAGCGCCACCAACTGTCCAAAGTCGGACTTATGTTTATGTTAATAACTTTTGAACCGTAAGGCCTAGAATTAAAATTCTTTTTCCTCTGATTCCTTAGCTCATGACGATTCGATTGCACCCTATGACGTCATTTTCCGCCATGATAGTTTTTCCGCCATTTTGAATTTTCTAAAAATGTACTTTTGCGAACTCCTCCTAGGCCGTTTGTCCGATTATCACGAAAATTGAACCAGATCATCTTCAGACTATGCTGACAAAAAGTTATTAAAAGAAAGTTGATTCGTCAAACCGTTTTCGAATACCGCGCAAATAAAATTGACTTAATGTGCATAAAAATGAAAGTCAGGCTATATCTCTGCAATGCTTTAACATATTCTCACCAAACTTAGTACATGTTATTGCAACTAAGATTTGAGGATGCCTGCAGAGTTTTGGCGCAGCGCCTCCTAGTGGTCAGGAGATATAAAAGTGAATTATTTGCTTATATCTTCTGAACGCTTTTGCCAAAAATCATAAAACTGGTCTCTTTAGATTCAGTGCGTCATGCCGAGTCCTGCGATACCAAATTTTCCCATATCGGCCATTTTGAGCGTCGGCCATTATGAATATTGTCAAAAAGTGCTATATTTTTTAACGCATTGCCGCATCATTATGAAACTTGGTATGTGTCTTCGGGACCAAGCCCTGAAGGTACTCAAAAGTTTTGGGGCAGCGCCACCTTGTGGTCAAAAGTTATAACCCAAATCAATAAATATGCTAATAACTTTTATTACGTTAACCTATTGTAAAACAAATGGTCTTAATGTGTTCACTGGATCAAGCCGAGAGCCCAGATACCAAATATGTCCTATTCGGACAAACGTCCTGTTGCCATGTTGTTTTTTCAAAAACCTACTTTTTCAAACTCCTCCCACACCGTTTGTCCGATTTTCACCAAAATTGAACCAGATCTTCTTCAGACTATGCTGACAAAAAGTTATGAGAATTAAGTTGATTAGTCAAACCGTTTGCGAATACTGCAAATGAAATCAACTTAATGCGCTCAAAAATAAAAGTCAGGCTATATCTCTGCAATGCTTTAATATTTTCTAACCAAACTTAGTAATTGTTATGTCAACCATGACTTGAGTCTGCCTGCTGAGTTTGAGGACCTTAGTTGTTTCACACATCAGTTTGGTTACTGCGCTGCCTCTGGGTCGACCGTGATAAACCATTCAATCAAAGTGCTAAAGACCATATTGATGATTTTTCAGCCATTTAGACTGAAGTCTTATTGAAATGTCTTTAACTGCTTACTGCCATTGGTCTGATGCTGCCAGCCATCAACACATTGAGTCTGCCTGCAGAGTTTGAGCACTCTAGTTGTTTCACACATCAGTTTGGTTACTGGTCGACCGTGATAAACCATTCAATCAAAGTGCTAAAGACCGTATTGATGATTTTTCAGCCATTTAGACTAAAGTCTTATTGAAATTTCTTTATATGCTTACTGCCGTTGGTCTGATGCTGCCGGCTATGTCGGCATGAGATTGAATGCCGGCCTAGTGCTTGGCCCCGTCATTGCTGCTTGCAGCTATATTTATTATTCTTCTTCTTCCGCCATGGAAGTCTATGGCAGGCCATAGAAGCGTTTGCGGGAAAATGATGAAAGTTGGCACACTCATTAAGGACAGTCCAATCATTGATCCTAGCAAATTTGAAGTGTCTAATTCAATATCTCTAGCGCCACCAACTGTTCAAAGTTGGACTTATGTTTATGCTAATAACTTTTGAACCGTAAGGCCTAGAATTAAAATTCTTTTTTCCTCTGATTCCTTAGCTCAAGCCGATTCGAGTGCACCCTATGACGTCATTTTCCGCCATGATAGTTTTTCCGCCATTTTGAATTTTCTAAAAAACGTACTTTTGCGAACTCCTCCTAGGCCGTTTGTCCCCAATTTTCATGAAACTTGAACCACATCATCTTCAGACTATGCTGACAAAAAGTTATATATAAAGAAAGTTGATTTGTTAAACCGTTGTCGAATACCGCGCAAATGAAATCGACTTAGTGCGCACAAAAATAAAAGTCAGGCTATATCTCTGCAATGCTTTAACATATTTTCTAACCAAACTTAGTATGTGTTATGGCAACCATGACTTGAGGATGCCTGCAGAGTTTTGGAACAGCGCCACCTAGTGGTCAGGAGATATAAAATATGACATTATTTGCTTATATCTTCAGAATGCTTTGCCAAAAATCATAAAACTGGTCTCTTTAGATTCAGTGGCATCATGCCGAGTCCTGCATACCAAATTTTCCCATATCAACGGCCATTTTGAAGTCGGCCATCTATGAATATTGTCAAAAGTGCTATATTTTTGAACGCATTGCCGCATCATTATGAAACTTGGTATGTGTCTTCGATCAAGCCCTGAAGGTACTCAAAAGTTTTGGGGCAGCGCCACCTTGTGGTCAAAAGTTATAACCAAATTGACAAATGTGATAATAACTTTTGATTTCCTTAACCTATTGTAAAACAAATGGTCTTAATGTCTTCACTGGATCAAGCCGAGAGCACAGATAACAAATATGTCCTATTCGCCAAACTTCCTGTTTGCCATGTTGTCTATCTTTAAAACCTACTTTTTCAAACTCCTCCCACACCGTTTGTCCAATTTTGACCAAAATTGAATCATAACATCTTTAGACTATGCTGACAAAAAGTTATATAAAGAAAGTTGATTAGTCAAACCGTTTTCGAATACCGTGCAAATGAATTTGACTTAATGCGCACAAAAATCAAAGTCAGGCTATATCTCTGCAATGCTTTAACATATTCTAACCAAACTTAGTACGTGTTACGTCAACCATGACTCGAGGCTGCCTGCCAAGTTTTGGGGCAGCGCCACCTAGTGGTCCAGAGATACAAAAATGTGACAGTTTTTTAATTATTACTTTAGAATGCTTTAGTTAAAAATCACAAAACTGGTCTCTGTAGATTTGTGGCATCATGCCGAGCCGTAGCATAGCTAATTATCCCGTACCAACTATTCTGGGAGTCGGCCATTTTGAATTTTCTAAAAAACTTACTTTTGCAAACTCCTCCTAGGCCGTAGCCCCAATTTTCATAAAAATTGAACCAGATCATCTTTAGACTATCCTGACAAAAAGTTCTTAGAATTACGATGATTGGTCAAACCGTTTTTGAATAAAATCAAATCGACTTAATGCGCAAAAAAAAGGATATCAGGCTATATCTCTGCAATGCTTTAATATATTCTAACCAAACTTAGTACGTGTTATGGTAACCATGACTTGAGTCTGCCTGCAGAGTTTGAGCACTCTAGTTGTTTCACACATCAGTGAGGTTACTGCGCTGCCTCTGGGTCGACCGTGATAAACCATTCAATCAAAGTGCTAAAGACCATATTGATGATTTTTGAGCCATTTAGACTGAAGTCTTATTGAAATGTCTTTAACTGCTTACTGCCATTGGTCTGATGCTGCCACCCAGGTCGG
This sequence comes from Neodontobutis hainanensis, assembly GCA_024349245.1. Classification (NCBI taxonomy): domain Eukaryota; kingdom Metazoa; phylum Chordata; class Actinopteri; order Gobiiformes; family Odontobutidae; genus Neodontobutis; species Neodontobutis hainanensis. The sequence continues at coordinate 3,599 of JALDNG010003749.1, forward strand.
CATGAGATTGAATGCCGGCTTGTGCTTGGCCCCGTCATTGCTGCTTGCAGCTATATTTATTATTATTATTCTTCTTCTTCCGCCATGGAAGTCTATGGCAGGCCATAGAAGCGTTTGCGGGAAAATGATGAAAGTTGGCACACTCATTAAGGACAGTCCAATCATTGATCCTAGCAAATTTGAAGTGTCTAACTTAATATCTCTAGCGCCACCAACTGTTCAAAGTTGGACTTATGTTTATGCTAATAACTTTTGAACCGTAAGGCCTAGAATTAAAATTCTTTTTCCTCTGATTCCTTAGCTCAAGCCGATTTGATTGCACCCTATGACGTCATTTTCCGCCATGATAGTTTTTCCGCCATTTTGGATTTTCTAAAAACGTACTTTTGCGAACTCCTCCTAGGCCGTGGCGCCAATTTTTATGAAAATTGAACCACATCATCTCCAGACTATGCTGACAAAAAGTTATATAAAGAAAGTTGATTTGTTAAACCGTTGTCGAATACCGCGCAAATGAAATTGACTTAGTGCGCAAAAAATAAAAGTCAGGCTATATCTCTGCAATGCTTTAATATTTTCTAACCAAACTTAGTAGGTGTTATGGCAACCATGACTTGAGGATGTGTGCAGAGTTTTGGCACAGCGCCACCTAGTGGTCTAGAGATATAAAAATATGACATTTTTTATTATTACTTCAGAATGCTTTAGCCAAAAATCACAAACTTGGTCTCTTTAGATGCGTGGCATCATGCCGAGTCGTAGCATAGCCAATTTGCCCATATCAACTATTTTGGAAGTCGGCCATCTTGAATTTTGTCAAAAAGTGGTATATTTTTGAACGCATTGCGCATCATTACAAAACTTGGTATGCGTCTTCGCATCAAGCCCTGAAGGTACTCAAAAGTTTTGGGGCAGCGCCATTTGTGGTCAAAAGTTATAACCAAATTGACAAATATGCTAATAACTTTTGATTTTCTTAACCTATTGTAAATCAAATGGTCTTAATGTCTTCACTGGATCAAGCCGAGAGCACAGATAACAAATATGTCCTATTCGCCAAACTTCCCGTTTGCTATGTTGTCTATCTTTAAAACCTACTTTTTCGAACTCCTCCCACACCGCTTGTCCAATTTTGACCAAAATTGAATCATAACATCTTCAGACCATGCTGACAAAAAGTTATATAAAGAAAGTTGATTAGTCAAACCGTTTTCGAATACCGCAAATGAATTTGACCTAATGCGCCTAAAATCAAAGTCAGGCTATATCTCTGCAATGCTTTAACATATTCTAACCAAACTTAGTACCTGTTATGTCAACCAGGACTCGAGGCTGCCTGCAGAGTTTTGGGTCAGCGCCCCCTAGTGGTCCAGACATACAAAAATGTGACATTTTTTTAAATATACCTTCAGAATGCTTTAGCCAAAATACACCAAACTGGTCTCTTTAGATTTGTGGCATCATGCCGAGCCTACATAGCCATTTTTCCCATACCAACGATTCTGGGAGTCGGCCATTTTGAGTTTTCTATAAAAGTACTTTTGCGAACTCCTCCTAGGCCGTTTGTCCAATTTTCATGAAAATTGAACCAGATCATCTTTAGACTATCCTGACAAAAAGTTCTTAGAATTACGATGATTGGTCAAACCGTTTTTGAATACCGCGCAAATCAAATCGACTTAATGCGCAAAAAAAGGATATCAGGCTATATCTCTGCAATGCTTTAATATATTCTAACCAAACTTAGTACGTGTTATGTCAACCATGACTCGAGGCTGCCTGCAGAGTTTGAGCACTCTAGTTGTTTCACACATCAGTGTGGTTACTGCACTGCCTCTAGGTCGAACGTGATAAACCATTCAATCAAAGTGCTAAAGACCATATTGATGATTTTTCAGCCATTTAGACTGAAGTCTTATTGAAATGTCTTTAACTGCTTACTGCCGTTGGTCTGATGCTGCCACCCAGGTCGGCATGAGATTGAATGCCGGCCTTGTGCTTGGCCCCGTCATTGCTGCTTGCAGCTATATTTAGGGCCAAGCACCAAGGTGCTGGAGGCACCTATTGTTTTGTTCGGTTCTTATTAGGGGCCAAGCACGAAGGTGCGTAGCCCCTATTGTATTCGTTAGATTTCTTATTATTAGGGGCCAAGCACCGAAGGTGCGTAGACCCTATTGTATTCGTTAGATTTCTTATTATTATTATTATTATTATTATTATTATCCTGCAATGTAAGTCTATGGCAGCCCATAGAACCGTATGCTAAAAGTTGTGAAATTTGGTACACTAATAGTGGACAGTGTGAGCTGTCATCCTAACCAATCTGAAGTGTCTACCTTAATCCCTCTAGCGCCACCAACTGTCCAAAGTCGGACTTATGTTTATGTTAATAACTTTTGAACCGTAAGACCTAGAATTAAAATTCTTTTTTCCTCTGATTCCTTAGCTCATGCCGATTCGAGTGCACCCTATGACGTCATTTTCCGCCATGATAGTTTTTCCGCCATTTTGAATTTTCTAAAAACGTACTTTTGCGAACTCCTCCTAGGCCGTAGCCCCGATTTTTATGAAAATTGAACCAGATCTTCTTCAGACTATGCTGACTAAAAGTTATGAGAATAAAGTTGATTCTTCAAACCGTTGTCGAATACGCGCAAATGAATTCGACTTAGTGCGCACAAAAATAAATGTTGGGGTATATCTCTGCAATGCTTTAACATATTCCAACCAAACTTAGTACGTGTTATGGCAACCATGTTTTGAGGATGCCTGCAGAGTTTTGGCGCAGCGCCTCCTAGTGGTCAGGAGATATAAAAAGTGAATTATTTGCTTATATCTTCTGAACGCTTTTGCCAAAAATCATAAAACTGGTCTCTTTAGATTCAGTGCGTCATGCCGAGTCCTGCGATACCAAATTTTCCCATATCGGCCATTTTGAGAGTCGGCCATTATGAATATTGTCAAAAGTGCTATATTTTTTGAACGCATTGCCGCATCATTATGAAACTTGGTATGTGTCTTCGACCAAGCCCTGAAGGCACTCAAAAGTTTTGGGGCAGCGCCACCTTGTGGTCAAAAGTTATAACCCAAATCAATAAATATGCTAATAACTTTTTATTACGTTACCTATTGTAAAACAAATGGTCTTAATGTGTTCACTGGATCAAGCCGAGAGCACAGATAACAAATATGTCCTATTCGGACAAACGTCCTGTTTGCCATGTTGTTTTTTCCGAAAACCTACTTTTTGAACTCCTCCCACACCGTTTGTCCGATTTTTACCAAAATTGAATCATAACATCTTCAGACCATGCTGACAAAGAGTTATGAGAATTAAGTTGATTAGTCAAACCGTTTGCGAATACCGTGCAAATGAATTTGACTTAATGCGCTCAAAAATGAAAGTCGGGCTATATCTCTGCAATGCTTTAATATTTTCTAACCAAACTTAGTAATTGTTATGGCAACCATGACTTGAGTCTGCCTGCAGAGTTTGAGGACTTTAGTTGTTTCACACATCAGTTTGGTTACTGCGCTGCCTCTAGGTCGACCGTGATAAACCATTCAATCAAAGTGCTAAAGACCATAGATGGCTTACTGGGCATTTCTGAGACTGCCAAGAGTCTTAGAAAATAGGGAATTACATAACATAACGTATTACATAGGAGCTGGACCATTAGCGATGCTGTTACCTGGGCATTTGAGTAGTCTTGGTTTTGTTAGAACTGCCGATTTAGTTTTTCACAATTTAAGTTGTAAACTGTCTAAACATACTGTATAACGTTTTGAGCATTAAAGCTCATGCCGACATAGTCGGCAGCATCAGACCAACGGCAGTGAGCATCTAAAGACATTTCAATAAGACTTTTAGACTGAAATCTTACTGAAATGTCTTTAGATGCTTACTGCCATTGGTCTGATGGTGCCAGCCATCAACACATTGAGTCTGCCTGCAGAGTTTGAGGACCTTAGTTGTTTCACACATCAGTTTGGTTACAGCGCTGCCTCTGGATTGGGACGTGATAAACCATTAAATCAAAGTGCTAAAGACCGTATTGATGATTTTTGGCCATTTAGACTGAAGTCTTACTGAAATATCTTTAGATGCTTACTGCCATTGGTCTGATGCTGCCGCCATCAACACATTGAGTCTGCCTGCAGAGTTTGAGCACTCTAGTTGTTTCACACATCAGTTTGGTTACTGGTCGACCGTGATAAACCATTCAATCAAAGTGCTAAAGACCGTATTGATGATTTTTCAGCCATTTAGACTGAAGTCTTATTGAAATTTCTTTATATGCTTACTGCCGTTGGTCTGATGCTGCCGGCTATGTCGGCATGAGATTGAATGCCGGCCTAGTGCTTGGCCCGTCATGGCTGCTTGCAGCTATATTTATTATTATTATCCTGCAATGTAAGTCTATGGCAGCCCATAGAACCGTATGCTAAAAAGTTGTGAAATTTGGTACACTAATAGTGGACAGTGTGAGCTGTCATCCTAACCAATCTGAAGTGTCTACCTTAATCCCTCTAGCGCCACCAACTGTCCAAAGTCGGACTTATGTTTATGTTAATAACTTTTGAACCGTAAGGCCTAGAATTAAAATTCTTTTTCCTCTGATTCCTTAGCTCATGCCGATTCGAGTGCACCCTATGACGTCATTTTCCGCCATGATAGTTTTTCCGCCATTTTGAATTTTCTAAAAACGTACTTTTGCGAACTCCTCCTAGGCCGTAGCCCCGATTTTTATGAAAATTGAACCAGATCTTCTTCAGACTATGCTGACTATAAGTTATGAGAATAAAGTTGATTCTTCAAACCGTTGTCGAATACCGCGCAAATGAATTCGACTTAGTGCGCACAAAAATAAATGTTGGGGTATATCTCTGCAATGCTTTAACATATTCCAACCAAACTTAGTACGTGTTATGGCAACCATGTTTTGAGGATGCCTGCAGAGTTTTGGCGCAGCGCCTCCTAGTGGTCAGGAGATATAAAAAGTGAATTATTTGCTTATATCTTCTGAACGCTTTTGCCAAAAATCATAAAACTGGTCTCTTTAGATTCAGTGCGTCATGCCGAGTCCTGCGATACCAAATTTTCCCATATCGGCCATTTTGAGAGTCGGCCATTATGAATATTGTCAAAAGTGCTATATTTTTTGAACGCATTGCCGCATCATTATGAAACTTGGTATGTGTCTTCGGGACCAAGCCCTGAAGGCACTCAAAAGTTTTAGCAGCGCCACCTTGTGGTCAAAAGTTATAACCCAAATCAATAAATATGCTAATAACTTTTTATTACGTTACCCTATTGTAAAACAAATGGTCTTAATGTGTTCACTGGATCAAGCCGAGAGCACAGATAACAAATATGTCCTATTCGGACAAACGTCCTGTTTGCCATGTTGTTTTTTCCGAAAACCTACTTTTTCGAACTCCTCCCACACCGTTTGTCCGATGTTTACAAAATTGAATCATAACATCTTCAGACCATGCTGACAAAGAGTTATGAGAATTAAGTTGATTAGTCAAACCGTTTGCGAATACCGTGCAAATGAATTTGACTTAATGCGCTCAAAAATTAAAGTCAGGCTATATCTCTGCAATGCTTTAATATTTTCTAACCAAACTTAGTAATTGTTATGGCAACCATGACTTGAGTCTGCCTGCAGAGTTTGAGGACTTTAGTTGTTTCACACATCAGTTTGGTTACTGCGCTGCCTCTAGGTCGACCGTGATAAACCATTCAATCAAAGTGCTAAAGACCATAGATGGCTTACTGGGCATTTCTGAGACTGCCAAGAGTCTTAGAAAATAGGGAATTACATAACATAACGTATTACATAGGAGCTGGACCATTAGCGATGCTGTTACCTGGGCATTTGAGTAGTCTTGGTTTTGTTAGAACTGCCGATTTAGTTTTTCACAATTTAAGTTGTAAACTGTCTAAACATACTGTATAACGTTTTGAGCATTAAAGCTCATGCCGACATAGCCGGCAGCATCAGACCAACGGCAGTGAGCATCTAAAGACATTTCAATAAGACTTTTTAGACTGAAATCTTACTGAAATGTCTTTAGATGCTTACTGCCGTTGGTCTGACGCTGCCAACCATCAACACAATGAGTCTGCCTGCAGAGTTTGAGCACTCTAGTTGTTTCACACATCAGTTTGGTTACTGGTCGACCGTGATAAACCATTCAATCAAAGTGCTAAAGACCGTATTGATGATTTTTCAGCCATTTAGACTGAAGTCTTATTGAAATTTCTTTATATGCTTACTGCCGTTGGTCTGATGCTGCCGGCTATGTCGGCATGAGATTGAATGCCGGCCTAGTGCTTGGCCCCGTCATGGCTGCTTGCAGCTATATTTAGGGGCCAAGCACCGAAGGTGCGTAGACCCTATTGAAACCGTTAGATTTCTTATTATTAGGGGCCAAGCACCGAAGGTGCGTAGACCCTATTGAAACCGTTAGATTTCTTATTATCCTGCAATGTAAGTCTATGGCAGCCCATAGAACCGTATGCTAAAAAGTTGTGAAATTTGGGACACTCATAGTGGACAGTGTGAGCTGTCATTCTAACCAATCTGAAGTGTCTACCTTAATCCCTCTAGCGCCACCAACTGTCCAAAGTTGGACTTATGTTTATGTCAATAACTTTTGAACCGTAAGGCCTAGAATTAAAATTCTTTTTTCCTCTGATTCCTTAGCTCATGACGATTCGATTGCACCCTATGACGTCATTTTCCGCCATGATAGTTTTTCCGCCATTTTGAATTTTCTAAAAACGTACTTTTGCGAACTCCTCCTAGGCCGTAGCCCCGATTTTCACGAAAATTGAACCAGATCATCTTCAGATTATGCTGACTAAAAGTTATTAAAAGAAAGTTGATTCGTCAAACCGTTTTCGAATACCGCGCAAATAAAATTGACTTATGAGCATAAAAATGAAAGTCAGGCTATATCTCTGCAATGCTTTAACATATTCTCACCAAACTTAGTACATGTTATTGCAACTAAAATTGAGGATGCCTGCAGAGTTTTGGCGCAGCGCCTCCTAGTGGTCAGGAGATATGAAAAACTGAATTATTTGTTTATATCTTCTGAACGCTTTTGCCAAAAATCATAAAACTGGTCTCTTTAGATTCAGTGCGTCATGCCGAGTCCTGCGATACCAAATTTTCCCATATCGCCATTTTGAGCGTCGGCCATTATGAATATTGTCAAAAAGCTAGATTTTTTGAACGCATTGCTGCATCATTATGAACTTGGTATGTGTCTTCGACCAAGCCCTGAAGGTACTCAAAAGTTTTGGGGCAGCGCCACCTTGTGGTCAAAAGTTATACCCCAATCAATAAATATGCTAATAACTTTTATTACGTTAACCTATTGTAAAACAAATGGTCTTAATGTGTTCACTGGATCAAGCCGAGAGCACAGATAGCAAATATGTCCTATTCGGACAAACGTCCTGTTTGCCATGTTGTCTTTCTTTAAAACCTACTTTTTCGAACTCCTCCCACACCGTTTGTCCGATTTTCACCAAAATTGAACCAGATCTTCTTCAGACTATGATGACAAAAAGTTATTAAAAGAAAGTTGATTCGTCAAACCGTTGTCGAATACTGCAAATGAAATCAACTTAGTGCGCACAAGAATAAAAGTCAGGCTATATCTCTGCAATGCTTTAATATTTTCTAACCAAACTTAGTACGTGTTATGTCAACCATGACTTGAGTCTGCCTGCAGAGTTTGAGCACTCTAGTTGTTTCACACATCAGTTTGGTTACAGCGCTGCCTCTAGGTCGACCGTGATAAACCATTCAATCAAAGTGCTAAAGACCATATTGATGATTTTTCAGCCATTTAGACTGAAGTCTTGTTGAAATGACTTTAACTGCTTACTGCCATTGGTCTGATGCTGCCAGCCATCAACACATTGAGTCTGCCTGCAGAGTTTGAGCACTCTAGTTGTTTCACACATCAGTTTGGTTACTGGTCGCCGTGATAAACCATTCAATCAAAGTGCTAAAGACCGTATTGATGATTTTTCAGCCATTTAGACTGAAGTCTTATTGAAATGTCTTTAACTGCTTACTGCCGTTGGTCTGATGCTGCCGGCCATCAACACATCAGTTTGGTTACTGCGCTGCCTCTGGATCGGACGTGATAAACCATTCAATCAAAGTGCTAAGGACCGTATTGATGATTTTTCGGCCATTTAGACTGAAGTCTTATTGAAATGTCTTTATATGCTTACTGCCGTTGGTCTGATGCTGCCGGCCATGTCGGCATGAGGTTTAATGCCGGCCTTGTGCTTGGCCCCGTCATTGCTGCTTGCAGCTATATTTAGGGGCCAAGCACCGAAGGTGCGTAGACCCTATTGTATTCGTTAGATTTCTTATTATTATTATTATTATTATTATTATTATCCTGCAATGTAAGTCTATGGCAGCCCATAGAACCGTATGCTAAAAAGTTGTGAAATTTGGTACACTAATAGTGGACAGTGTGAGCTGTCATCCTAACCAATCTGAAGTGTCTACCTTAATCCCTCTAGCGCCACCAACTGTCCAAAGTCGGACTTATGTTTATGTTAATAACTTTTGAACCGTAAGACCTAGAATTAAAATTCTTTTTTCCTCTGATTCCTTAGCTCATGCCGATTCGAGTGCACCCTATGACGTCATTTTCCGCCATGATAGTTTTTCCGCCATTTTGAATTTTCTAAAAACGTACTTTTGCGAACTCCTCCTAGGCCGTAGCCCCGATTTTTATGAAAATTGAACCAGATCTTCTTCAGACTATGCTGACTAAAAGTTATGAGAATAAAGTTGATTCTTCAAACCGTTGTCGAATACGCGCAAATGAATTCGACTTAGTGCGCACAAAAATAAATGTTGGGGTATATCTCTGCAATGCTTTAACATATTCCAACCAAACTTAGTACGTGTTATGGCAACCATGTTTTGAGGATGCCTGCAGAGTTTTGGCGCAGCGCCTCCTAGTGGTCAGGAGATATAAAAAGTGAATTATTTGCTTATATCTTCTGAACGCTTTTGCCAAAAATCATAAAACTGGTCTCTTTAGATTCAGTGCGTCATGCCGAGTCCTGCAATACCAAATTTTCCCATATCGGCCATTTTGAGAGTCGGCCATTATGAATATTGTCAAAAAGTGCTATATTTTTTGAACGCATTGCCGCATCATTATGAAACTTGGTATGTGTCTTCGACCAAGCCCTGAAGGCACTCAAAAAGTTTTGGGGCAGCGCCACCTTGTGGTCAAAAGTTATAACCCAAATCAATAAATATGCTAATAACTTTTTATTACGTTACCCTATTGTAAAACAAATGGTCTTAATGTGTTCACTGGATCAAGCCGAGAGCACAGATAACAAATATGTCCTATTCGACAAACGTCCTGTTTGCCATGTTGTTGTTTTTCCAAAACCTACTTTTTCGAACTCCTCCCACACCGTTTGTCCGATTTTTACCAAAATTGAATCATAACATCTTCAGACCATGCTGACAAAGAGTTATGAGAATTAAGTTGATTAGTCAAACCGTTTGCGAATACCGTGCAAATGAATTTGACTTAATGCTCTCAAAAATGAAAGTCGGGCTATATCTCTGCAATGCTTTAATATTTTCTAACCAAACTTAGTAATTGTTATGGCAACCATGACTTGAGTCTGCCTGCAGAGTTTGAGGACTTTAGTTGTTTCACACATCAGTTTGGTTACTGCGCTGCCTCTAGGTCGACCGTGATAAACCATTCAATCAAAGTGCTAAAGACCATAGATGGCTTACTGGGCATTTCTGAGACTGCCAAGAGTCTTAGAAAATAGGGAATTACATAACATAACGTATTACATAGGAGCTGGACCATTAGCGATGCTGTTACCTGGGCATTTGAGTAGTCTTGGTTTTGTTAGAACTGCCGATTTAGTTTTTCACAATTTAAGTTGTAAACTGTCTAAACATACTGTATAACGCTTTGAGCATTAAAGCTCATGCCGACATAGCCGGCAGCATCAGACCAACGGCAGTGAGCATCTAAAGACATTTCAATAAGACTTTTTAGACTGAAATCTTACTGAAATGTCTTTAGATGCTTACTGCCGTTGGATCTGACGCTGCCAACCATCAACACAATGAGTCTGCCTGCAGAGTTTGAGCACTCTAGTTGTTTCACACATCAGTTTGGTTACTGGTCGACCGTGATAAACCATTCAATCAAAGTGCTAAAGACCGTATTGATGATTTTTCAGCCATTTAGACTGAAGTCTTATTGAAATTTCTTTATATGCTTACTGCCGTTGGTCTGATGCTGCCGCTATGTCGGCATGAGATTGAATGCCGCCTAGTGCTTGGCCCGTCATGGCTGCTTGCAGCTATATTTATTATTATTATTATTCCGCATGGGAGTCTATGGTAGGCCATAGAACCGTATGATAAAAAGTTGTGAAATTTGGTACACTAAAAGTGGACAGTGTGAGCTGTCATCCTGACAAATCTGAAGTGTCTACCTTAATCCCTCTAGCGCCACCAACTGTCCAAAGTCGGACTTATGTTTATGTTAATAACTTTTGAACCGTAAGGCCTAGAATTAAAATTCTTTTTCCTCTGATTCCTTAGCTCATGACGATTCGATTGCACCCTATGACGTCATTTTCCGCCATGATAGTTTTTCCGCCATTTTGAATTTTCTAAAAAATGTACTTTTGCAAACTCCTCCTAGGCCGTTTGTCCGATTATCACGAAAATTGAACCAGATCATCTTCCGGCTATGCTGACAAAAAGTTATTAAAAGAAAGTTGATTCGTCAAACCGTTTTCGAATACCGCGCAAATAAAATTGACTTAATGTGCATAAAAATGAAAGTCAGGCTATATCTCTGCAATGCTTTAACATATTCTCACCAAACTTAGTACATGTTATTGCAACTAAGATTTGAGGATGCCTGCAGAGTTTTGGCGCAGCGCCTCCTAGTGGTCAGGAGATATGAAAAAGTCAATTATTTGCTTATATCTTCTGAACGCTTTTGCCAAAAATCATAAAACTGGTCTCTTTAGATTCAGTGCATCATGCCGAGTCCTGCGATACCAAATTTTCCCATATCGCCATTTTGAGCGTCGGCCATTATGAATATTGTCAAAAAGTGCTATATTTTTTAACGCATTGCCGCATCATTATGAAACTTGGTATGTGTCTTCGACCAAGCCCTGAAGGTACTCAAAAGTTTTGGGGCAGCGCCACCTTGTGGTCAAAAGTTATAACCCAAATCAATAAATATGCTAATAACTTTTTATTACGTTAACCTATTGTAAAACAAATGGTCTTAATGTGTTCACTGGATCAAGCCGAGAGCCCAGATACCAAATATGTCCTATTCGGACAAACGTCCTGTTTGCCATGTTGTTTTTTTCCAAAAACCTACTTTTTCAAACTCCTCCCACACCGTTTGTCCGATTTTCACCAAAATTGAACCAGATCTTCTTCAGACTATGATGACAAAAAGTTATTAAAAGAAAGTTGATTCGTCAAACCGTTTTCGAATACTGCGCAAATGAAATCAACTTAGTGCGCACAAAAATAAAAGTCAGGCAATATCTCTGCAATGCTTTAATATTTTCTAACCAAACTTAGTACGTGTTATGTCAACCATGACTTGAGTCTGCCTGCTGAGTTTGAGGACCTTAGTTGTTTGACACATCAGTTTGGTTACAGCGCTGCCTCTAGGTCGACCGTGATAAACCATTCAATCAAAGTGCTAAAGACCATATTGATGATTTTTCAGCCATTTAGACTGAAGTCTTATTGAAATGTCTTTAACTGCTTACTGCCATTGGTCTGATGCTGCCAGCCATCAACACATTGAGTCTGCCTGCAGAGTTTGAGCACTCTAGTTGTTTCACACATCAGTTTTGTTACTGCGCTGCCTCTAGGTCGACCGTGATAAACCATTCAATCAAAGTGCTAAAGACCATATTGATGATTTTTCAGCCATTTAGACTGAAGTCTTATTGAAATTTCTTCATATGCTTACTGCCGTTGGTCTGATGCTGCCGGCTATGTCGGCATGAGATTGAATGCCGGCCTAGTGCTTGGCCCGTCATGGCTGCTTGCAGCTATATTTAGGGCCAAGCACATCAAGGTGCGTAGACCCTATTGAAATCGTTAGATTTCTTATTATTATTATCCTGCAATGTAAGTCTATGGCAGCCCATAGAACCGTATGCTAAAAAGTTGTGAAATTTGGTACACTCATAGTGGACAGTGTCAGCTGTCATCCTAACAAATTTGAAGTGTCTACCTTAATCCCTCTAGCGCCACCAACTGTCCAAAGTTGGACTTATGTTTATGTTAATAACTTTTGAACCGTAAGGCCTAGAATTAAAATTCTTTTTTCCTCTGATTCCTTAGCTCAAGCCGATTCGATTGCACTCTATGACGTCATTTTCCGCCATGATAGTTTTTCCGCCATTTTGAATTTTCTAAAAAACGTACTTTTGCAAACTCCTCCTAGGCCGTTTGTCCGATTATCACGAAAATTGAAACAGATCATCTTCCGGCTATGCTGACAAAAAGTTATTAAAAGAAAGTTGATTCGTCAAACCGTTTTTGAATACCGCGCAAATAAAATTGACTTAATGCGCATAAAATGAAAGTCAGGCTATATCTCTGCAATGCTTTAACATATTCTCACCAAACTTAGTACATGTTATTGCAACTAAGATTTGAGGATGCCTGCAGAGTTTTGGCGCAGCGCCTCCTAGTGGTCAGGAGATATGAAAAAGTTAATTATTTGCTTATATCTTCTGAACGCTTTTGCCAAAAATCATAAGACTGGTCTCTTTAGATTCAGTGCGTCATGCCGAGTCCTGCGATACCAAATTTTCCCATATCGGCCATTTTGAGCGTCGGCCATTATGAATAATGTCAAAAGTGCTATATTTTTTGAACGCATTGCTGCATCATTATGAAACTTGGTATGTGTCTTCGACCAAGCCCTGAAGGTACTCAAAAGTTTTGGGGCAGCGCCACCTTGTGGTCAAAAGTTATAACCCAAATCAATAAATATGCTAATAACTTTTTATTACGTTAACCTATTGTAAAACAAATGGTCTTAATGTGTTCACTGGATCAAGCCGAGAGCACAGATACCAAATATGTCCTATTCGGACAAACGTCCTGTTTGCCATGTTGTCTTTCTTTAAAAACCTACTTTTTCGAACTCCTCCCACACCGTTTGTCCGATTTTCACCAAAATTGAACCAGATCTTCTTCAGACTATGATGACAAAAAGTTATTAAAAGAAAGTTGATTCGTCAAACCGTTGTCGAATACTGCGCAAATGAAATCAACTTAGTGCGCATAAAAATAAAAGTCAGGCTATATCTCTGCAATGCTTTAATATTTTCTAACCAAACTTAGTACGTGTTATGTCAACCATAACTTGAGTCTGCCTGCTGAGTTTGAGGACCTTAGTTGTTTCACACATCAGTTTGGTTACTGCGCTGCCTCTGGATTGGACGTGATAAACCATTCAATCAAAGTGCTAAAGACCGTATTGATGATTTTTCAGCCATTTAGACTGAAGTCTTATTGAAATGTCTTTAGATGCTTACTGCCATTGGTCTGATGCTGCCAGCCATCAACACATTGAGTCTGCCTGCAGAGTTTGAGCACTCTAGTTGTTTCACACATCAGTTTGGTTACTGGTCGACCGTGATAAACCATTCAATCAAAGTGCTAAAGACCGTATTGATGATTTTTCAGCCATTTAGACTGAAGTCTTATTGAAATGTCTTTATATGCTTACTGCCGTTGGTCTGATGCTGCTGGCTATGTCGGCATGAGATTGAATGCCGGCCTAGTGCTTGGCCCCGTCATGGCTGCTTGCAGCTATATTTATTATTATTATTCTTCTTCTTCCGCCATGGAAGTCTATGGCAGGCCATAGAAGCGTTTGCGGGAAAATGATGAAAGTTGGCACACTCATTAAGGACAGTCCAATCATTGATCCTAGCAAATTTGAAGTGTCTAACTTAATATCTCTAGCGCCACCAACTGTTCAAAGTTGGACTTATGTTTATGCTAATAACTTTTGAACCGTAAGGCCTAGAATTAAAATTCTTTTTTCCTCTGATTCCTTAGCTCAAGCCGATTTGATTGCACCCTATGACGTCATTTTCCGCCATGATAGTTTTTCCGCCATTTTGGATTTTCTAAAAAACGTACTTTTGCGAACTCCTCCTAGGCCGTGGCGCCAATTTTCATGAAAATTGAACCACATCATCTCCAGACTATGCTGACAAAAAGTTATATAAAGAAAGTTGATTTGTTAAACCGTTGTCGAATACCGCGCAAATGAATTTGACTTAGTGCGCACAAAAATAAAAGTCAGGCTATATCTCTGCAATGCTTTAATATTTTCTAACCAAACTTAGTAGGTGTTATGGCAACCATGACTTGAGGATGTGTGCAGAGTTTTGGCACAGCGCCACCTAGTGGTCTAGAGATATAAAAATATGACATTTTTATTATTACTTCAGAATGCTTTAGCCAAAAATCACAAACTTGGTCTCTTTAGATGCGTGGCATCATGCCGAGTCGTAGCATAGCCAATTTGCCCATATCAACTATTTTGGAAGTCGGCCATCTTGAATTTTGTCAAAAGTGGTATATTTTTGAACGCATTGCGCATCATTACAAAACTTGGTATGCGTCTTCGCATCAAGCCCTGAAGGTACTCAAAAGTTTTGGGGCAGCGCCACCTGTGGTCAAAAGTTATAACCAAATTGACAAATATGCTAATAACTTTTGATTTTCTTAACCTATTGTAAATCAAATGGTCTTAATGTCTTCACTGGATCAAGCCGAGAGCACAGATAACAAATATGTCCTATTCGCCAAACTTCCCGTTGCTATGTTGTCTATCTTTAAAACCTACTTTTTCGAACTCCTCCCACACCGTTTGTCCAATTTTGACCAAAATTGAATCATAACATCTTCAGACCATGCTGACAAAAAGTTATATAAAGAAAGTTGATTAGTCAAACCGTTTTCGAATACCGTGCAAATGAATTTGACCTAATGCGCCTAAAATCAAAGTCAGGCTATATCTCTGCAATGCTTTAACATATTCTAACCAAACTTAGTACCTGTTATGTCAACCAGGACTCGAGGCTGCCTGCAGAGTTTTGGGTCAGCGCCCCCTAGTGGTCCAGACATACAAAAATGTGACATTTTTTTAAATATACCTTCAGAATGCTTTAGCCAAAATACACCAAACTGGTCTCTTTAGATTTGTGGCATCATGCCGAGCCGTACCATAGCCATTTTTCCCATACCAACGATTCTGGTAGTCGGCCATTTTGAATTTTCTATAAAACGTACTGTTGCGAATTTCTCCTAGGCCGTTTGTCCAATTTTCATGACAATTGAACCAGATCATCTTTAGACTATCCTGACAAAAGGTTATTAGAATTAAGATGATTGGTCAAACCGTATTCAAATACCGCACAAATCAAATCGACTTAATGCGCGCAAAAATTAATATCAGGCTATATCTCTGCAATGCTTTAATATATTCTAACCAAACTTGGTACGTGTTATGACAACCATGACTTGAGGCTGCCTGCAGAGTTTTAGCACTCTAGTTGTTTGACACATCAGTTTGATTACTGCACTGCCTCTAGGTCGAACGTGATAAACCATTCAATCAAAGTGCTAAAGACCATATTGATGATTTTTCAGCCATTTAGACTGAAGTCTTATTGAAATGTCTTTAACTGCTTACTGCCGTTGGTCTGATGCTGCCACCCAGGTCGGCATGAGATTGAATGCCGCCTTGTGCTTGGCCCCGTTATTGCTGCTTGCAGCTATATTTATTATTATTCTTCTTCTTCCGCCATGGAAGTCTATGGCAGGCCATAGAAGCGTTTGCGGGAAAATGATGAAAGTTGGCACACTCATTAAGGACAGTCCAATCATTGATCCTAGCAAATTTGAAGTGTCTAACTTAATATCTCTAGCGCCACCAACTGTTCAAAGTTGGACTTATGTTTATGCTAATAACTTTTGAACCGTAAGGCCTAGAATTAAAATTCTTTTTCCTCTGATTCCTTAGCTCAAGCCGATTTGATTGCACCCTATGACGTCATTTTCCGCCATGATAGTTTTTCCGCCATTTTGGATTTTCTAAAAACGTACTTTTGCGAACTCCTCCTAGGCCGTGGCGCCAATTTTCATGAAAATTGAACCACATCATCTCCAGACTATGCTGACAAAAAGTTATATAAAGAAAGTTGATTTGTTAAACCGTTGTCGAATACCGCGCAAATGAATTTGACTTAGTGCGCACAAAAATAAAAAGTCAGGCTATATCTCTGCAATGCTTTAATATTTTCTAACCAAACTTAGTAGGTGTTATGGCAACCATGACTTGAGGATGTGTGCAGAGTTTTGGCACAGCGCCACCTAGTGGTCTAGAGATATAAAAATATGACATTTTTATTATTACTTCAGAATGCTTTAGCCAAAAATCACAAACTTGGTCTCTTTAGATGCGTGGCATCATGCCGAGTCGTAGCATAGCCAATTTGCCCATATCAACTATTTTGGAAGTCGGCCATCTTGAATTTTGTCAAAAGTGGTATATTTTTTGAACGCATTGTCCGCATCATTACAAAACTTGGTATGCGTCTTCGGCATCAAGCCCTGAAGGTACTCAAAAGTTTTGGGGCAGCGCCACCTTGTGGTCAAAAGTTATAACCAAATTGACAAATATGCTAATAACTTTTGATTTTCTTAACCTATTGTAAATCAAATGGTCTTAATGTCTTCACTGGATCAAGCCGAGAGCACAGATAACAAATATGTCCTATTCGCCAAACTTCCCGCTTGCTATGTTGTCTATCTTTAAAAACCTACTTTTTCGAACTCCTCCCACACCGTTTGTCCAATTTTGACCAAAATTGAATCATAACATCTTCAGACCATGCTGACAAAAAGTTATATAAAGAAAGTTGATTAGTCAAACCGTTTTTGAATACCGTGCAAATGAATTTGACCTAATGCGCCTAAAATCAAAGTCAGGCTATATCTCTGCAATGCTTTAACATATTCTAACCAAACTTAGTACCTGTTATGTCAACCAGGACTCGAGGCTGCCTGCAGAGTTTTGGGTCAGCGCCCCCTAGTGGTCCAGACATACAAAAATGTGACATTTTTTTAAATATACCTTCAGAATGCTTTAGCCAAAATACACCAAACTGGTCTCTTTAGATTTGTGGCATCATGCCGAGCCGTACCATAGCCATTTTTCCCATACCAACGATTCTGAGTCGGCCATTTTGAGTTTTCTATAAAAGTACTTTTGCGAACTCCTCCTAGGCCGTTTGTCCAATTTTCATGAAAATTGAACCAGATCATCTTTAGACTATCCTGACAAAAAGTTCTTAGAATTACGATGATTGGTCAAACCGTTTTTGAATACCGCAAATCAAATCGACTTAATGCGCAAAAAAAGGATATCAGGCTATATCTCTGCAATGCTTTAATATATTCTAACCAAACTTAGTACGTGTTATGTCAACCATGACTCGAGGCTGCCTGCAGAGTTTGAGCACTCTAGTTGTTTCACACATCAGTGTGGTTACTGCACTGCCTCTAGGTCGAACGTGATAAACCATTCAATCAAAGTGCTAAAGACCATATTGATGATTTTTCAGCCATTTAGACTGAAGTCTTATTGAAATGTCTTTAACTGCTTACTGCCGTTGGTCTGATGCTGCCACCCAGGTCGGCATGAGATTGAATGCCGGCCTTGTGCTTGGCCCCGTTATTGCTGCTTGCAGCTATATTTATTATTATTATTATTATTATTATTATCACCATTAATGTTATTAGGCTGCTTCATTGCATCTTTCTGTGTTTTTATTTGTGACCTACAGATGGCGGCATTGATCCAAAGTTTGGTTCAGCTTGTCCACACTGACCTGTAAACATGACTCCATCACTGCAGATATTGAAGAATATTCAGTATTAAGTTTAAGTTCCACATTTGTACTGCACGTGTTTCTCACTCTTATCTAATTTTTATCAAAGACAGCATACAAACCAGCCATGGAAGAAAAATTGATTATTTGGGCAGCAGTAGCTCAGTGGGTAGAGCAGTTGTTGTTCCACCAGAAGGTAGGTGGTTCGATTCCTGCTCTCCCTACAGTTCATACTGTCGTTGTGTCCTTGGGCAAGACACTTAACCCATTTTGCCTCCAGTGACTGTAACACTGGTAATTACTGTAGAACAATGTAAGTCGCTTTGGATAAAAGTGTCAGCTAAATAAATAAATGTAAATTATTTATGAGATATGTTTATTACAACGGGACTACTATAAAGAAATGTTGGATAGAGTCAATTAGAAATGCTTTGTAACTTGCTATGTGTGCACCAGTATATCCTTTCTGTTAATGTTTTATTTAATTTTTATAAATAAAATAAATTTTAATCTAATTTATTAGCATGTGTTGCGATTGCTAAAGGCTATTGAAGTAATCAATCCAGTAGCCTCCTCATATTTTGTAAACCTACAGTTCAAAGTCCAGTCCCAGCAGTAGGACTAGGAGTCTCCATAGATCCAGCAGTGGGTTCTGTGGTCGCTGGAGTTCACTTTGACACGAGGGTTTCAAAAGATTGATAAAGATACAAGGCACTGCATGGGAAGAGTTCTCAGTATTTACTGGGTCTCCTGCTGCTTACAACAAAGGCTTTTACAAGGTCAAAATCATTTTCATTCGTCTTGTAAAGTTCATTCTAAACAGCTGCTTTACTTAGACACTGACTTATACCATAAGAATTGGAAGTTACTTGTAGTACAGACATTTGAGTGAGTTCATGGTGCTGGAGGTTGTAAAGCAGACAGAAACAATGTGTAAAAGAAAAGCTGCTGTGTACTTCAGTTGTCATAATTGTCACTGTATCTCTGGCGTGTTTCAGACTAATGCCTACACATGCTAATTCATTTCACAAACTTGTGCAAACTTCCAAGTGTGCAGCTCAACAGAAGCTATAACACACCACCACATAGTCAGGTAGATTTGTAACCTATTGTAAACCTATTTATAAAATGGGAGGTCCCCTAGTTAAATAAAAACAATTGTTTTTACTTGGCAGCGAAAATATCACCTGTTTCAATGACATTTTGACAAGTAATGGGCCTAAAGTGAAGGGCAGCCTCAGTGAGTGGTTGAGTCTGTTAGCTATAACCCACCCCTTGTTTCATGTCACGCTGGAGGGACTATGTCTCTCGGCTGGCTTGGGAACGCCTCAGTATCCCCCCGGAAGAGCTGGAGGTAGTGTGCTTAGACTGCTGCCCCCGCGACCCGGCCCTGGATAAGCGGTAGAAGATGGATGGATGGATAGATGAATGTTTCCTGTCAAATGAAAACAAAATGTGCCATTGTTTATATAAATGGCCATCAAAAAGCATTCACATTTTGTCAGTTTGTGCACCTTGACAAAAACAATTGTACCTATTATTATTGTATAATAATCAACAGGACTCAAATTGTTTAAATTGCACATTACTGACACATTATGTTACAGTCTGTGTTACAAAAAAAAGAGGTGAAACAAAACACAGGATCAAGATATAGTTACATATTACCAAACTATTTGATATATCATATTGTCTCAGTATCTCTGTTATGGTTTAAACTAATTCAATAAAACACTGTCTGAATGTATTGTACAATAAGGTAAAGCCTTTTTAGCCTACTGTGCATATTGAGGGTTAAATGCCCTATTCTTCCTCAAAAGTCTCACTTTTATTCATACACAGTCCAGTTTATTTATTTGCCAGTTTATTATTCATAAAAGCCTGACCTTTATTTATTTTGGTTACAATGGCTCAAACAATGAACCCATTCTACAATGTTTTAGGGGTTTGATCATTTAGCTGAGAACAATCCATTTGAATCAGAATGACAAAAGCATCTAACATTGTAAGAAATAACAGACAATTGTACAAACTCATTTAAAACAATGCACCAAAGCAATGGCTTTGTGTAAGAAACTGACTTTAGGATTTACAAAAGTAACTAGAACATCTGGAAGTTAAAGTACTTTTGAAAATGTAAGTTCTGATCTGAGAAAGGTGTCAAAGCAACAGAGAAAAACTGTAAATATCTGCTCACAGTGTGGCTTAGAATACGACATTAAGTAAAATGGCCTTAAGAGCTACATCATGATTGTAGGAAGGAGAACTTCAAACTCTCATTTACTGATTTGTTTCTGTGGAAAT
>JALDNG010003750.1:0-22277 GCA_024349245.1 Neodontobutis hainanensis
CTCATCTATTTGAAGAAAACTAAGTATGACTAAGTATGTTCCTATGTCTGTGTAATCCACATGTAATTTTCTTTTGAAATAGTAATTGTGAAATATAGTCACCAAAGCAATCACAGCTAATCAACTTTTGAACCTGATAATTTTAATTTTTGTTATTTTAGACACGTTAAGGCTAAAATTGTGTACTTACATGTGGTGTTTTTAAATTTTTCACTAATGCTTTCTTTGAGGTAAAGTCTTTTGATTTGAAGGTTTTTAAGTTTTACAAACTGATTTGTTTTGTGAATATTTTTCATCTAATGCTTATGTTTAACCCTAGTGAGTTACGCCGCCTGTGAGGGAGGGGCTGTGGTGTTCTTTTCCCAGCGTTAGGTCAGCTACTGATAGTATGAAATGTTTCTACTTGATTTAGTCAGCCCTCGGCTGGGTTTTCGCACCACAACTGTAGTACAACTCACAAAGCTTAGGTTAATTTGATTTATGTTTTGTATCCTAATTGAGTTTTGATTGATTTTGGTTGATCAATTGTGTTTGATCAAAAGGAGGGAATTGTAATGGGAAAATCATATTTTCCTCTTTCACATGCTCTGTGCTGTCCTTGACCGCAGCATAATGATGTGCGCACCATCTGTACTGTTTTCAAACTGATAAAATTGTCTTTCATGTTAGACGGCTCACTCCCTGAGAGCCAGTGTTTCATTTTTCTTATCTGCTGTGATTTCAGTATAAATTCTAAGCCCGCCTAGTTAACATTGGGACTGTTCATGCAACTCTGTACACAGACAGAGTTGTATTTTCCATTCCTCCTTTTGCAAAAGATGTCTCTGAATTCTTTTTCTTTTCCTTAAATAAATCACCAAAAGACATCTGTTGTTTTCTCTCAAACTTATTCCACAATAATATATTTATTTTTTCAACCACAATTCTTGGTGTCAGAAATGGGATCGAAGATTGACGGCTGGACCCGGCTGAAGGACAAGGGTTTGATCAACCAGACCGCTCCAAGAGGTCTCCTCTTCCCCAAATTTTCTTCTGGACGGGAGGATTGTCCGATGCCGACCCTCCAATCGTCATCTCTCGATCCAACGTACTCAAATAACCTCTAAACGGTAAAATTATTACAAATTTATAAATTAAGAGAAAACATTTTGTAACAGTGTCTAAAGGTGATTTTTGACTGTAACAAAGCCTAGACCAGGAATGGTCTATTATTGTTACCATAAGTCAGGATTGACTGAGCAGGATTGCCATAAAATGAGTAATAATAATTTCTGAATAGGCTTTGTGAAAAGTTTTTCTTTTGTTTTATGTCTGGACTGGATTGTCCTAATCTGAAAACCGAGACCGGATGGTCCTAAAATTATTAATACGGCTGGATTGCCACATAATAATTTTAAAAGGTTTTGTATCTGTATTAGAAACCCTGACTGGGAAGGTCTATTATTGTTGATTTGAGTCTGGATTGACTGAGCAGAATTGCCATTCGACAGTAATTTCTGAAAGGGTTTTCTAGAAGCCCTGACCTGAACGGTCTATTGTTATTACCATAAGTCAGGATTGACTGAGCAGGATTGCCATAAAATGAGTAATAATAATTTCTGAAAGTTTTTAGTTGTTTTTAGTTGTTTTTAGTTTTGTTAGTCTTGTGTTGTTGTTTTGTGTTGTTTTTGTTAGTTTGTGTTGGTTTTAGTAGTTCTAAAGTTTCTCTATAATCTGTCTGAACCTTAAATACTGACGAGTATTTAATTAATCTGAAATATGGGATCCAATACAAGTAAAAACAGTCCTGCAAAGGACTTCTGTGAATTCAATGTGATATATATGATAGAAACCTGCCAGGAGTTGTGATAAAATGGATGAATGGAAGTTGTATGGTTTTAATGGACGAATGAGTGAAAGTAGTTTGACTGCATTACGCAATAGAATACAAGATGCAGAAAAGAGACTTATGCCCAAAAATCAGTAAACCCGAAGCAAATAAAGGAGATTAAAAGACATTATGAATGTTTAGAGATGTGGGAAAAAGCAGTTGAAGCAAAGAAACAGAAAGAAAAAGAAAATAGGGAAAGAAATTTAAAACACTTAGATACAGTAAAGGGCCATTTCAAAGCACAGGTTATAAAGCAACTGATAACATAACTAATGCGATGTCCTCTTGTTTTCCGAGTCTGACCCAGCCTGTTGGTCCGGCACTCATGAGTGAAGACGATGACGTCACCGCTCTCGCTGCTGCACATCTCCACAGTGAAGAAAAGGGAGGGCTCCAGAGGCAGAGACAAGCGGCTCAGACACATGCAGCTTCTGCAACAGCTGCTCAACTGTACCCAGATCTGACCACCCAGGCTGAAACAAACACCCTAATGAACACTGGACTGTCAAGTCCTGTCACCAAACCTCCTTCATATGACTCTGCCACCAGTCCTAAGAACTCTAACAACCCCTTCACAACTGAACTTTCATCAGACAAATCTTTCTCCTTCCTGTCCCGTCTCACACGAGAAGCAAGACACCTTATGGGGCTGTGTTTCAAGCTCCTATGATTGAATTTCCAAATCCAGCTCCACCACCACCATCCCCAGACAATGAAACCGAAGTACAACGCCAAAGACGACTGGCTGAACACCCTCGTCTGTGCTTATGTATCGCTCACCAGACCCCTCAAGATGGACTCAATTAATGAAAGACAATATACCTCCTATTAACAGAGGAGGCGCCACATTGGGCCAAAAATTCAAACTGTTCTGTCAAGTGCACAGGCCCACCGGTGCAGAGATCCCTGGTATTCTGAGAACAATCTGCAACTTAGAAGATTGAAACCAGAAAAGGCAGATGCCTCAGAGAGACCAGAGGAGGCAGATGCCTCAGAGAGACAAGAGGAGGCAGCGGCCAAAGAGTGACCAGAGAAGGCAGAGGCCACAGAGAGACCAGAGGAGGCAGAGGCCAAGGAGAGACCAGAGGAGGCAGAGGACACAGACAGACCAGAGGAGGCAGAGGCCACAGAGAGACCAGAGGAGGCAGAGAGACCAGAGTAGGCAGAGGAGACAGAGAGACCAGAGGAGGCAGAGGCCACAGAGAGACCAGAGGAGGCAGAGGACACAGACAGACCAGAGGAGGCAGAGGCCACAGAGAGACCAGAGGAGGCAGAGGAGACAGAGAGACCAGAGGAGGCAGAGGCCCCAGAGAGACGAAAATAAACAGAGGAGGCAGAGAGACCAGAGGAGGCAGAGGCCACAGAAAGACCAGGGGAGGCAAGGAGAGTCTAGAGGAGACAGAGGCCACAGTGAGACCATGAGGCAGAGGAGGCAGAGAGACCAGAAAAGGCAGATGCTTTAGAGAGACCAGAGTAGGCAGCGGCCAGAGAGAGACCAGAGAAGGCTGAGGCCACAGAGAGACCAGAGGAGGCAGAGAGACAGAGAGAGCAGAGGAGGCAGTTAGAGCAGAGGAGGCAGAGGAGGCAGAGAGACCAGAGGAGGCAGAGGCTACAGAGTGACTAGAGGAGGCAGAGGAGACAAAGAGACCCAAGGAGGCAG
Source organism: Neodontobutis hainanensis (assembly GCA_024349245.1). NCBI lineage: Eukaryota > Metazoa > Chordata > Actinopteri > Gobiiformes > Odontobutidae > Neodontobutis > Neodontobutis hainanensis. The sequence goes on from JALDNG010003750.1 coordinate 3,531, forward strand.
AGGCAACAGAGAGACCAGAGGAGGCAGAGGCAATAGAGAGACGGAGACAGAGAGACCACAGGAGGCAGAGGCCACAGATAGAGACCAGAGGAGGCAGAGGACACAGACAGACCAGAGGAGTCAGAGAGAGCATAGGAGGCAGAGAAGGCAGAGAGACTAGTGGAGGCAGAGGAGACAGAGAGACCAGAGGAGGCAGAGGCCATAGAGAGACCAGAGGAGGCAGAGGCCACAGAAAGACCAGGGGAGGCAAGGAGAGTCTAGAGGAGACAGAGGCCACAGTGAGACCATGAGGCAGAGGAGGCAGAGAGACCAGAAAAGGCAGATGCTTTAGAGAGACCAGAGTAGGCAGCGGCCAGAGAGAGACCAGAGAAGGCTGAGGCCACAGAGAGACCAGAGGAGGCAGAGAGACAGAGAGAGCAGAGGCAGTTAGAGCAGAGGAGGCAGAGGAGGCAGAGAGACCAGAGGAGGCAGAGGCTAGAGTGACTAGAGGAGGCAGAGGAGACAAAGAGACCCAAGGAGGCAGAGGCAACAGAGAGACCAGAGGAGGCAGAGGCACAGAGAGACCAGTGGAGGCAGAGAGACCAGAGGAGGCAGAGGAGACAGAGAGACCAGAGGAGGCAGAGGCCACAGAGAGACAAGAGAAGGCAGAGGCCACAGAGAGACGAGAGTAAGCAGAAGAGGCAGAGAGATTAGAGGAGGAAGAGACCACAGAAAGACCAGAAGAGGCAGAGAGTCCAGAGGATGCAGACGCCATAGAGAGGCCAGAGGAGGCAGAGGCCACAAAAGACCAGAGGAGGCAGAGGCCACAGAGAGTTCAGAGGAGGCAGAGGCCACAGAGAGTTCAGAGGAGGCAGAGGAGACAGAGAGACCAGAGGAGGCAGAGGCCACAGAGAGACCAGAAGAGGCAGAGAGTCCAGAGGATGCAGAGGCCATAGAGATGCCAGAGGAGGCAGAGGCCACAGAGAGTTCAGAGGAGGCAGAGGAGACAGAGAGACCAGAGGAGGCAGAGGCCACAGAGGGACGAGCGGAAGCAGAGGAGGCAGAGAGACCAGAGGAGGCAGAGGCCACAGAAAGACCAGAGGAGACAGACAGTCCAGAGGAGGCAGAGGCCATAGAGAGACCAGAGGAGGAGGAGGCCACAGAGAGACCAGAGGGGCAGAGGCACAGAGAGTTCAGAGGAGGCAGAGGAGACAGAGAGACCAGAGGAGGCAGAGGTTACAGAGAGCCCAGAGCAGGCACAGGCAATAGAGAGACCAGTGGAGGCAGAGAGACCAGAGGGGGCAGAGGAGTCAGAGAGACAAGAGAAGGCAGAAGCCACAGAGAACAGAGGAGGCAGAGGCCACAGAGAGATCAGAGGAGGCAGAGGAGGCAGCGAGATCAGAGGAGGCAGACGAGATAGAGAGACGAGAGGAAGCAGGGGAGGCAGAGACACTAGAGGAGGCAGAGGCCACAGAAAGACAAGAGGAGGCAGAGAGTCCAGAGGAGGCAGAGGCCACAGAGAGACCAGAAGAGGCAGAGGTCACAGAGAGACCAGAGGAGGCAGAGGAGGCAGAGAGAACAGAAAGGCAGATGCCACAGATAGACAAGATGAGGCAGCGGCAACAGAGAGAGACCAGAGAAGGCAGAGGCCACAGAGAGACCAGAGGAGGCAGAGGCCACAGAGAGAGCAGATGAGGCAGAGAGATAGAGAGACTAGAGGAGGCAGTTAGAGCAGAGAGACCAGATGCCAGAGAGATCCAGAGAAGGCAGAGGCCACAGAGAGACTAGAGGAGGCAGAGGCATTAGAGAGACTAGTGGAGGCAGAGAGCAGAGAGGGCAGAGGAGGCAGAGGCCACAGAGAGACCATAGGAGGCCAAGGAGGCAGAGAGACCAGAGGAGGGAGAGGCCACAGAGAGACCAGATGAGGCAGAGAGACCAGAGAAGGCAGAGGACACAAAGAGACCAGAGGAGGCAGAGGCCACAGAATGACTAGAGGCAGAGGAGGCAGAGAGACCAGAGGAGGCAGAGGCCACAGAGTGACTAAAGGAGACAGAGGAGACAAAAAGACCAGAGGAGGCAGAAGCCACTGAGAGACCAGAGGAGGCAGAGGCCATAGAGAGACCAGTTGAGGCAGAGGCCACAGAATGACTAGAGGAGGCAGAGGAGACAAAGAGACCAGAGGAGGCAGAGGCCACAGAGAGACCAGAGGAGGCAGAGGCCACAGAGAGACCAGAGGAGGCAGAGGCCACAGAGAGACCAGAGGAGGCAGAGGCCACAGAGAGACCAGAGGAGGCAGAGGAGACAGAGAGACGAGAGGAAGCAGGAGAGGCAGAGAGACTAGAGGAGGCAGAGGCCACAGAAAGACCAGAGGAGACAGAGAGTCCAGAGAGGAGGCAGAGGCCACAGAGAGACCAGAAGAGGCAGAGGTCACAGAGAGACCAGAGGAGGCAGAGGAGGCAGCGAGATCAGAGGAGGCAGACGAGATAGAGAGACGAGAGGAAGCAGGGGAGGCAGAGACACTAGAGGAGGCAGAGGCCACAGAAAGACAAGAGGAGGCAGAGAGTCCAGAGGAGGCAGAAGCCACAGAGAGACCAGAAGAGGCAGAGGTCACAGAGAGACCAGAGGAGGCAGAGGAGGCAGAGAGACCAGAGGAGGCAGAGGAGGCAGAGAGACCAGAGGAGACAGAGGCCACCAAGAGTTCAGAAGAATCAGAAAGACAGAGAGACTAGAGGATGCAGAGAAGGCAGAGAGACCAGAGGAGACAGAGGCCACAGAGAGACCTGAGGAGGCAGAGGAATAGAGAGACAATAGGAGGCAGAGGCCAAAGAGTGACTAGAAGAGGCAGAGGCCACAGAGAGACGAGAGGAGGCAGAGACAGAGAGACCAGAGGAGGCAGAGGCCACAGAGAGAATCCAGAGGAGGCATAGGCCACAGAGAGACCAGAGGATTGCAGAGGTCACAGAGAGACCAGTGGAGGTAGAGAGAGCAGAGGAGGCAGAGAAGACAGAGAGACCAGTGGAGGCAGGGGAGACAGAGAGCAGAGGAGGCAGAGGCCACAGAGAGACGAGAGGAGACAGACAGTCCAGAGGAGGCAGAGGCCAGAGACCAGAGGAGGAGGAGGCCACAGAGAGACCAGAGAGGCAGAGAGGCACAGAGAGTTCAGAGGAGGCAGAGGAGACAGAGAGACCAGAGGAGTCAGAGGTTACAGAGAGCCCAGAGCAGGCACAGGCAATAGAGAGACCAGTGGAGGCAGAGAGACCAGAGGGGGCAGAGGAGTCAGAGAGACAAGAGAAGGCAGAAGCCACAGAGAGAACAGAGGAGGCAGAGCCACAGAGAGATCAGAGGAGGCAGAGGAGGCAGTGAGATCAGAGGAGGCAGACGAGATAGAGAGACGAGAGGAAGCAGGGGAGGCAGAGACACTAGAGGAGGCAGAGGCCACAGAAAGACAAGAGGAGGCAGAGAGTGCAGAGGAGGCAGAGGCCACAGAGAGACCAGAGAGGCAGAGGTCACAGAGAGACCAGAGGATGCAGAGGAGGCAGAGAGAACATAAAAGGCAGATGCCACAGATAGACAAGAGGAGGCAGCGGCAACAGAGAGACCAGAGAAGGCAGAGGCCACAGAGAGACCAGAGGAGGCAGAGGCCACAGAGAGAGCAGATGAGGCAGAGAGATAGAGAGACTAGAGGAGGCAGTTAGAGCAGAGAGACCAGATGCCACAGAGAGATCCAGAGAAGGCAGAGGCCACAGAGAGACTAGAGGAGGCAGAGACATTAGAGAGACTAGTGGAGGCAGAAAGCAGAGAGGGCAGAGGAGGCAGAGGCCACAGAGAGACCAGAGGAGGCCAAGGAGGCAGAGAGACCAGAGGAGGAGAGGCCACAGAGAGACCAGATGAGGCAGAGAGACCAGAAGGCAGAGGACACAAAGAGAGAGGAGGCAGAGGCCACAGAATCACTAGAGGCAGAGGAGGCAGAGAGACCAGAGGAGGCAGAGGCCACAGAGTGACTAAAGGAGACAGAGGAGACAAAGAGACCAGAGGAGGCAGAAGCCACTGAGAGACCAGAGGAGGCAGAGGCCATAGAGAGACCAGTTGAGGCAGAGGCCACAGAGTGACTAGAGGAGGCAGAGGCCACAGAGAGACCAGAGGAGGCAGAGGCCACAGAGAGACTAGAGGAGGCAGAGGCCACAGAGAGACCAGAGGAGGCAGAGGAGGCAGAGAGACCAGAGGAGGCAGAGGAGACAGAGAGACGAGAGGAAGCAGGAGAGGCAGAGAGACTAGAGGAGGCAGAGGCCACAGAAAGATCAGAGGAGACAGAGAGTCCAGAGGAGGCAGAGGCCACAGAGAGACCAGAAGAGGCAGAGGCCATAGAGAGACCAGAGGGGGCAGAGGGCACAGAGAGTTCAGAGGAGGCAGAGGAGACAGAGAGACCAGAGGAGGCAGAGGTTACAGAGAGCCCAGAGCAGGCACAGGCAATAGAGAGACCAGTGGAGACAGAGAGACCAGAGGGGGCAGAGGAGTCAGAGAGACAAGAGAAGGCAGAAGCCACAGAGAGAACAGAGGAGGCAGAGGCCACAGAGAGATCAGAGGAGGCAGAGGAGGCAGCGAGCTCAGAGGAGGCAGGACGAGATAGAGAGACGAGAGGAAGCAGGGGAGGCAGAGACACTAGAGGAGGCAGAGGCCACAGAAAGACAAGAGGAGGCAGAGAGTCCAGAGGAGGCAGAGGCCACAGAGAGACCAGAAGAGGCAGAGGTCACAGAGAGACCAGAGGAGGCAGAGGAGGCAGAGGGGCAGAGAGAACAGAAAAGGCAGATGCCACAGATAGACAAGAGGAGGTAGCGGCAACAGAGAGACCAGAAGGCAGAGGCCAAAGAGACCAGAGGAGGCAGAGGCCACAGAGAGAGCAGATGAGGCAGAGAGATAGAGAGACTAGAGGAGGCAGTTAGAGCAGAGAGACCAGATGCCACAGAGAGATCCAGAGAAGGCAGAGGCCACAGAGAGACCAGAGGAGGCAGAGGCATTAGAGAGACTAGTGGGGGCAGAGAGCAGAGAGAGGGCAGAGGAGGCAGAGGCCACAGAGATACCAGAGGAGGCCAAGGAGGCAGAGAGACCAGAGGAGGAGAGGCCACAGAGAGACCAGATGAGGCAGAGAAACCAGAGAAGGCAGAGGACACAAAGAGACCAGAGGAGGCAGAGGCCACAGAATGACTAGAGGCAGAGGAGGCAGAGAGACCAGAGGAGGCAGAGGACACAGAGTGACTAAAGGAGCCAGAGGAGACAAAGAGACCAGAGGAGGCAGAAGCCACTGAGAGACCAGAGGAGGCAGAGGCCGTAGAGAGAGCAGTTGAGGCAGAGGCCACAGAGTGACTAGAGGAGGCAGAGGAGACAAAGAGACCAGAGGAGGCAGAGGCCACAGAGAGACCAGAGGAGGCAGAGGCCACAGAGAGACCAGAGGAGGCAGAGGCCACAGAGAGACCAGAGGAGGCAGAGGAGGCAGAGGAGGCAGAGAGACCAGAGGAGGCAGAGGAGACAGAGAGACGAGAGGAAGCAGGAGAGGCAGAGAGACTAGAGGAGGCAGAGGCCACAGAAAGACCAGAGGAGACAGAGAGTCCAGAGGAGGCAGAGGCCACAGAGAGACCAGAAGAGGCAGAGGCCATAGAGAGACCAGAGGGGGCAGAGGGCACAGAGAGTTCAGAGGAGGCAGAGGAGACAGAGAGACCAGAGGAGGCAGAGGTTACAGAGAGCCCAGAGCAGGCACAGGCAATAGAGAGACCAGTGGAGGCAGAGGCCATAGAGAGACAAGAGGGGGCAGAGGGCACAGAGAGTTCAGAGGAGGCAGAGGAGTCAGAGAGACAAGAGAAGGCAGAAGCCACAGAGAGAACAGAGGAGGCAGAGGCCACAGAGAGATCAGAGGAGGCAGAGGAGGCAGCGAGATCAGAGGAGGCAGACGAGATAGAGAGACGAGGAAGCAGGGGAGGCAGAGACACTAGAGGAGGCAGAGGCCACAGAGAGACCAGATGAGGCAGAGGACACAAAGAGACCAGAGGAGGCAGAGGCCACAGAATGACTAGAGGCAGAGGAGGCAGAGAGACCAGAGGAGGCAGAGGCCACAGAGTGACTAAAGGAGACAGAGGAGACAAAGAGACCAGAGGAGGCAGAAGCCACTGAGAGACCAGAGGAGGCAGAGGCCATAGAGAGACCAGTTGAGGCAGAGGCCACAGAGTGACTAGAGGAGGCAGAGGAGACAAAGAGACCAGAGGAGGCAGAGGCCACAGAGAGACCAGAGGAGGCAGAGGCCACAGAGAGACCAGATTGATATGTCGTTCTGGGTGGCCCTAGGAGCCAGCGTGCAAAATTTGGAGAGGCTACGACATTGTTAAGGGTCAAATAGTGTTCAGGGGTCAATGGTCAAAACCCGTTATAAGCTGTGTCTTTATGAGGCTGAAACTTTTTTCACGTTGATCTAAAGCCAGCAACCTTTGATATGTCGTTCTGGGTGGCCCCAGGAGCCAGCGTGCAAAATTTGGAGAGGCGACGACATTGGTAAGGGGTCAAAAGGTCAACTAAGGGTATGAGCTATATGCCCTGAGAAGAAAGGTGTCTTTTTGATCATAATTCTTTTCCTCTTTGCTCTAGAGCTCTGCGCTCGGATATGTGTATCAGGGCTACTCCAGGAGCCAGGGGAAAAATTTAGGATTCTCACATGCCCATTTTGTCAATGTATTCTTCCTAGTGGGGCACTGGTCACTTCCGACAGAGTATGTGAGCGGTGCAGAGCGGAGCGGAGCGAGGAGCGGAGCGGTGTGATTTTGCCCGTGCGAGGAGCGGATTTTTAAATAATGGAGCGTTGTGATTTTCTCCCGCTCCAAACGCTCCACTATCGCTCAATTACCAATCACGAGCCAGGAGTCCCAGGACCAAACCACTGTCAGGAGACGGAGGGGTTTGGGGCTTTTCAGTGTTCAAAATTACAAAAAAGTATGGATGTTTTTCTCTTAGTACTGCGTATTCGTTTTACACTACATGCATCTTCTGATCAGACACTGGTGTTATTAAAAATAAAAATAAAAAAATACCCTGGAGCGAAACGGAGCGAGACGTATATGGACGGAGCGGGGGAAGGAGCGAGGAGCGGAAAATTGCACACCCAGAGCGGAGCTTGAGCGGAGTATTTATGAAATACTTTGAGCGTGGAGCGCAAATTCTTGCCGCTCCGCTCCGCTCACATACCCTGCTTCCGAGGAAAATCAAGTGAAATGTGGTCTCCTGTTTTGACACAGTATGTGGAAGCCTGTGGCAAAGTTTGGAGAGGCTATTACATTGTTAAGGGGTCGAAAGGTCAAAAAAGGGTATGCTCTAAAGGCCCAAAAAGGAGAGATGTCTTTTGAGTCATCATTTTTCTTCCCTTGACTCTAGAGCCAGCCGACTTGCCTATGTCGTTCTGGGTGGCCCTGGAGCCAGCGTTTAAAAATTTGGAGAGGCTACGACATTGTTAAGGTATCAAATAATGTTCAGGGGTCAATGGTCAGAACCCGTTATAGGCTGTGTCTTTTGTAGGCTGAAACTTTTTGCCTTTGCTCTAAAGCCAGCAGCCTTTGATATGTTGTTCTGGGTGGCCCCAGGAGCGCCACCCAGAGAGACCAATGGAGGTAGAGAGCAGAGGAGGCAGAGAAGGCAGAGAGACCAGTAGAGGCAGGGGCGACAGAGAGAGCAGTTTAGGCAGAGGCCACAGAGAGACGAGAGGAAGCAGAGGAGGCAGAGAGACCAGACGAGGCAGTTAGAGTAGAGGAGGCAGAGGAGACAGAGAGACCAGAGGAGGCAGAGCCACAGAGTGACTAGAGGAGGCAGAGGAGACAAAGAGACCAGAGGAGGCAGAGGCCACAGAGTGACCAGAGGAGGCAGAGGCAATTGAGAGACCAGTGGAGGCAGAGAGCAGAGGGAGCAGAGGAGGCACAGAGACTAGAGAAGGCAGAGGCCACAAAAGACCAGAGGAGGCAGAGAGTCCAGAGGAGGCAGAGGCCAATGAGAGGCCAGAGGAGGTAGAGGCCACAGAGAGACCAGAGGAGGCAGAGGCCACAGAAAGACCAGAGGAGGCAGAGGCCACAGAGAGACCAGAGGAGGCAGTTAGAGCAGCGGAGGCAGACAGACCAGAGGAGGCAGAGGCCACAAAGAGACCAGAGGAGGCAGAGAGTCAAGAGGAGGCAGAGGCCACAGAGTGACTAGAGGAGGCAGAGGCAAAAAAGAGAGCAGTGGAGGCAGAGAGACTAGAGGAGGCAGAGGAGGCAGAGAGTCAAGAGAAAGCAGAGGCCACAGAGAGACCAGAGGAGGCAGAGGCCACAGAGAGACGAGAGGAGGCAGAGGAGATAGAGAGAGCAGAAGAGGAAGAGGCCACAGTTAGACCAGAGGGGAAGAGGCCACCGAGAGTTCAGTTGAGGCAGAAAGACAGAGAGCCCAGAGGAGGCAGAGAGACGAGAGGATGCAGAGGAGTCAGAGAGACCAAAGGAGACAGAGGCCACAGAGAGACCAGAGGAGTTATAGGAATAGAGAGTCCAGAGGAGGCAGAGGCCACAGAGAGGCTAGAGGAGGTAGAGGCCACAGAGAGACCAGAGGAGGCAGAAGCCACAAAAGACCAGAGGAGGCAGAGGCCACAGAGAGACCAGAGGAGGCAGAGGAGGCAGAGAGACCAGAAAAGGCAGATTCCACAGAGAGACCAGAGGAGGCAGAGGCCACAGAGAGACCAGAGGAGGCAGAGAGTCCAGAGGAGGCAGAGGCCACAGAGTGACTAGAGGAGGCATAGGAGACAAAGAGACCAGAGGAGTCAGAGGCCACAGACAGACCAGAGGAGGCAGAGGCAATAGAGAGACTAGTGGAGGCAGAGAGACTAGAGAGGCCAGAGGAGGCAGAGGCCACAGAGAGACCAGAGGAGGCAGAGGCCACAGAGAGACCAGAGGAGGCAGAGGAGATATAGGCTGTGTCCAAATTCAGGGTCTGCATCCTTCGGAGTCCTCATTTGAAGGATGTTACGTCACAGCGCAGCGACGAAGGCTGTCCAAATTTGTAGGATCCTTCAAATGCGGCCCACAACACGTCCTTTTCCCGAATTGGAAGGATGGGTGTGGTGGATCCTTTCCGTCCTACCTATCCCATAATTCTTTTCGGCAGAGCGTAATGGCCAATGAAGTGAGCGGTAGCGAGTGGGAGAGGAGTATGCTTTTAGATGTACGTTTTTAAAAACTGGCTTTTAAAAAATACGTATTTTTTCAGTGGTTGTCATACATTTTGTTAAGTATTTTTTTTTACATTTGTACGCTTATATACCAAAAAACATTACTCGTAAACTAGCTTCTTCCTTACAGCCTGTGTGAATATCCCCTTACACACAGCTAATCTGTTAGTGATTGAAGCTGTTGAACGCTTCCAGGGATGAAAGAGCAGACAGAAGTTTTTATAAAGCTCCGGGGAAAGAACGATGAGCTCTTCACCAGAGCAAACAACCGCTGTCACGGTTGCTAGGCGACAGGAAATGAGCAACGGGTAAGGGAGGGAACTGAAAGAAGGGTAGGCTGTCCAAATTCACAAACACCGACTTCCGGGTTTTGCGGTCGTCGGAGGACCCCTCCTCCTTCAACCGGGTAGGAAGGATCCTAAGGAGGATGTAGACCCTGAATTTGGACACAGCCATAGAGTGCAGACGAGACAAAGGCCACAGTTAGACCAGAGGGGGAAGAGGCCACCGAGAGTTCAGAGGAGGCAGAAAGACAGAGAACCTAGAGGAGATAGAGAAATAGAGAGACAAGAGGAGGCAGAGGCCACAGAGAGACCAGAGGAAGCAGAGGTCACAGAGAGACCAGAGGAGGCAGAGAGTCCAGAGGAGTCAGAGGCCACAGAGAGACCAGTAAAGGCAGAGGCCACAGAGAGACAAGAGGAGGCAGAGAAGGCAGAGAGACAAGAGGAGGCAGAGAGACCAGAGGAGGAAGAGGCGACAGAGAGTCTAGAGGAGACAGATAAGTCAGAGAGACTAGAGGAGGTAGAGGCCAGAGAGAGAGCAGAGGAGGCAGAGGCTACAGAGAGACGAGTGGAGTCAAAGGCCACTGAGAGACGAGTGGAGGCATAGGAGACAGAGAGACCAGAGGAGGCAGAGGCCACAGAGAGACGAGAGGAGGCAGAGGACACAGACAGACCAGAGGAGGCAGAGGAGGTAGAGAGACCAGTGGAGGCAGAGGAGACAGAGAGACCAAAGGAGGCAGAGGCCACAGAGAATCCAGAGGAGGCATAGGCCACAGAGAGACCAGAGGATTGCAGAGGTCACAGAGAGACCAGTGGAGGTAGAGAGAGCAGAGGAGGCAGAGAAGGCAGAGAGACCAGTGGAGGCAGGGGAGACAGAGAGAGCAGAGGAGGCAGAGGCCACAGAAAGACCAGAGGAGGCAGAGGCCACAGAGAGACCAGAGGAGGCAGTTAGAGTAGCGGAGGCAGACAGACCAGAGGAGGCAGAGGCCACAAAGAGACCAGAGGAGGCAGTAAGTCCAGAGGAGGCAGAGGCCACAGAGTGACTAGAGGAGGCAGAGGCAAAAAAGAGAGCAGTGGAGGCAGAGAGACTAGAGGAGGCAGAGGAGGCAGAGAGTCAAGAGAAGGCAGAGGCCACAGAGAGACCAGAGGAGGCAGAGGCCACAGAGAGACCAGAGGAGGTAGAGGAGATAGAGAGAGCAGAAGAGGAAGAGGCCACAGTTAGACCAGAGGGGGAAGAGGCCACCGAGAGTTCAGTTGAGGCAGAAAGACAGAGAGCCCAGAGGAGGCAGAGAGACGAGAGGATGCAGAGGAGGCAGAGAGACCAAAGGAGACAGAGGCCACAGAGAGACCAGAGGAGATAGAGGAATAGAGAGTCCAGAGGAGGCAGAGGCCACAGAGAGGCTAGAGGAGGTAGAGGCCACAGAGAGACCAGAGGAGGCAGAAGCCACAAAAAGACCAGAGGAGGCAGAGAGTCCAGAGGAGGCAGAGGCCACAGAGTGACTAGAGGAGGCATAGGAGACAAAGAGACCAGAGGAGTCAGAGGCCACAGACAGACCAGAGGAGGCAGAGGCAATAGAGAGACTAGTGGAGGCAGAGAGACAGGAGAGGCCAGAGGAGGCAGAGGCCACAGAGAGACCAGAGGAGGCAGAGGCCACAGAGAGACGAGAGGAGGCAGAGGAGATATAGAGCGCAGAAGAGGCAAAGGCCACAGTTAGACCAGAGGGGGAAGAGGCCACCGAGAGTTCAGAGGAGGCAGAAAGACAGAGAACCCAGAGGAGATAGAGGAATAGAGAGACAAGAGGAGGCAGAGGCCACAGAGAGACCAGAGGAAGCAGAGGTCACAGAGTGACCAGAAGAGGCAGAGAGTCCAGAGGAGTCAGAGGCCAAAGAGAGACCAGAGGAGGCAGAGGAGGCAGAGAGACCAGAGGAGGCAGAGGAGGCAGAGAGACCAGAGGAGGCAGAGGCCAGAGAGAGACCAGTAAAGGCAGAGGCCACAGAGAGACAAGAGGAGGCAGAGAAGGCAGAGAGACTAGAGGAGGCAGAGGCCGCAGAGAGACCAGAGGAGGAAGAGGCGACAGAGAGTCTAGAGGAGACAGATAAGTCAGAGAGACTAGTGGAGGTAGAGGCCAGAGAGAGAGCAGAGGAGGCAGAGGCCACAGAGAGACGAGTGGAGTCAAAGGCCACTGAGAGACCAGTGGAGGCATAGGAGACAGAGAGACCAGAGGAGGCAGAGGCCACAGAGAGACGAGAGGAGGCAGAGGACACAGACAGACCAGAGGAGGCAGAGGAGGTAGAGAGACCATTGGAGGCAGAGGAGACAGAGAGACCAGAGGATTGCAGAGGTCACAGAGAGACCAGTAGAGGTAGAGAGAGCAGAGGAGGCAGAGAAGGCAGAGAGACCAGTGGAGGCAGGGGAGACAGAGAGAGCAGAGGAGGCAGAGGCCACAGAAAGACCAGAGGAGGCAGAGGCCACAGAGAGACCAGAGGAGCCAGTTAGAGCAGCGGAGGCAGACAGACCAGAGAAGGCAGAGGCCACAAAGAGACCAGAGGAGGCAGAGAGTCCAGAGGAGGCAGAGGCCACAGAGTGACTAGAGGAGGCAGAGGCAAAAAAGAGAGCAGTGGAGGCAGAGAGACTAGAGGAGGCAGAGGAGGCAGAGAGTCAAGAGAAGGCAGAGGCCACAGAGAGACCAGAGGAGGCAGAGGAGATAGAGAGAGCAGAAGAGGAAGAGGCCACAGTTAGACCAGAGGGGGAAGAGGCCACCGAGAGTTCAGTTGAGGCAGAAAGACAGAGAGCCCAGAGGAGGCAGAGAGACGAGAGGATGCAGAGGAGGCAGAGAGACCAAAGGAGACAGAGGCCACAGAGAGACCAGAGGAGATAGAGGAATAGAGAGTCCAGAGGAGGCAGAGGCCACAGAGAGGCTAGAGGAGGTAGAGGCCACAGAGAGACCAGAGGAGGCAGAAGCCACAAAAAGACCAGAGGAGGCAGAGGCCACAGAGAGACCAGAGGAGGCAGAGGAGCTAGAGAGACCAGAAAAGGCAGATGCCACAGAGAGACCAGAGGAGGCAGCGGCCACAGAGAGACCAGAGGAGGCAGAGAGTCCAGAGGAGGCAGAGGCCACAGAGTGACTAGAGGAGGCATAGGAGACAAAGAGACCAGAGGAGTCAGAGGCCACAGACAGACCAGAGGAGGCAGAGGCAAAAAGAGAGACTAGTGGAGGCAGAGAGACTAGAGAGGCCAGAGGAGGCAGAGGCCACAGAGAGACCAGAGGAGGCAGAGGCCACAGAGAGACGAGAGGAGGCAGAGGAGATATAGGGCAGAAGAGGCAAAGGCCACAGTTAGACCAGAGGGGGAAGAGGCCACCGAGAGTTCAGAGGAGGCAGAAAGACAGAGAATCCAGAGGAGATAGAGGAATAGAGAGACAAGAGGAGGCAGAGGCCACAGAGAGACCAGAGGATTGCAGAGGTCACAGAGAGACCAGTAGAGGTAGAGAGAGCAGAGGAGGCAGAGAAGGCAGAAAGACCAGTGGAGGCAGGGGAGACAGAGAGAGCAGAGGAGGCAGAGGCCACAGAAAGACCAGAGGAGGCAGAGGCCACAGAGAGACCAGAGGAGCCAGTTAGAGCAGCGGAGGCAGACAGACCAGAGAAGGCAGAGGCCACAAAGAGACCAGAGGAGGCAGAGAGTCCAGAGGAGGCAGAGGCCACAGAGTGACTAGAGGAGGCAGAGGCAAAAAAGAGAGCAGTGGAGGCAGAGAGACTAGAGGAGGCAGAGGAGGCAGAGAGTCAAGAGAAGGCAGAGGCCACAGAGAGACCAGAGGAGGCAGAGGAGATAGAGAGAGCAGAAGAGGAAGAGGCCACAGTTAGACCAGAGGGGGAAGAGGCCACCGAGAGTTCAGTTGAGGCAGAAAGACAGAGAGCCCAGAGGAGGCAGAGAGACGAGAGGATGCAGAGGAGGCAGAGAGACCAAAGGAGACAGAGGCCACAGAGAGACCAGAGGAGATAGAGGAATAGAGAGTCCAGAGGAGGCAGAGGCCACAGAGAGGCTAGAGGAGGTAGAGGCCACAGAGAGACCAGAGGAGGCAGAAGCCACAAAAGACCAGAGGAGGCAGAGGCCACAGAGAGACCAGAGGAGGCAGAGGAGCTAGAGAGACCAGAAAAGGCAGATGCCACAGAGAGACCAGAGGAGGCAGCGGCCACAGAGAGACCAGAGGAGGCAGAGAGTCCAGAGGAGGCAGAGGCCACAGAGTGACTAGAGGAGGCATAGGAGACAAAGAGACCAGAGGAGTCAGAGGCCACAGACAGACCAGAGGAGGCAGAGGCAATAGAGAGACTAGTGGAGGCAGAGAGACTAGAGAGGCCAGAGGAGGCAGAGGCCACAGAGAGACCAGAGGAGGCAGAGGCCACAGAGAGACGAGAGGAGGCAGAGGAGATATAGGGCGCAGAAGAGGCAAAGGCCACAGTTAGACCAGAGGGGGAAGAGGCCACCGAGAGTTCAGAGGAGGCAGAAAGACAGAGAATCCAGAGGAGATAGAGGAATAGAGAGACAAGAGGAGGCAGAGGCCACAGAGAGACCAGAGTAAGCAGAGGTCACAGAGAGACCAGAGGAGGCAGAGAGTCCAGAGGAGTCAGAGGCCACAGAGAGACAAGAGGAGGCAGAGGAGGCAGAGAGACCAGAGGAGGCAGAGGCCAGAGAGAGACCAGTAAAGGCAGAGGCCACAGAGAGACAAGAGGAGGCAGAGAAGGCAGAGAGACTAGAGGAGGCAGAGGCCGCAGAGAGACCAGAGGAGGAAGAGGCGACAGAGAGTCTAGAGGAGACAGATAAGTCAGAGAGACTAGTGGAGGTAGAGGCCAGAGAGAGAGCAGAGGAGACAGAGGCCACAGAGAGACGAGTGGAGTCAAAGGCCACTGAGAGACCAGTGGAGGCATAGGAGACAGAGAGACCAGAGGTGGCAGAGGCCACAGAGAGACGAGAGGAGGCAGAGGACGCAGACAGACCAGAGGAGGCAGAGGAGGTAGAGAGACCAGTGGAGGCAGAGGAGACAGAGAGACCAGAGGAGGCAGAGGCCACAGAGAATCCAGAGGAGGCATAGGCCACAGAGAGACCAGAGGATTGCAGAGGTCACAGAGAGACCAGTGGAGGTAGAGAGAGCAGAGGAGGCAGAGAAGGCAGAGAGACCAGTGGAGGCAGGGGAGACAGAGAGAGCAGAGGAGGCAGAGGCCACAGAGAGACGAGAGGAAGCAGAGGAGGCAGAGAGACCAGATGAGGCAGAGGCAACAGAGAGACCAGAGGAGGCACAGGCAATAGAGAGACCAGTAGAAACAGAGAGACCAGAGGGGGCAGAGGAGGCAGAGAGACAAGAGAAGACAGAGGCCACAGAGAGACCAGAGGAGGCAGAGGCCACAGAGAGACCAGATGAGGCAGAGGAGGCAGAGAGACCAGAGGAGGCAGACGAGACAGAGAAACGAGAGGATGCAGGGGAGGCAGAGAGTCTAGAGGAGGCAGAGGCCACAGAAAGACTAGAGGAAGCAAAGAGTCCAGAGGAGGCAGAGGCCACAGAGAGACCAGAAGAGGCAGAGGTCACAGAGTGACTAGAGGAGGCAGAGGAGACAAAGAGACCAGAGGAGGCAGAGGCAATTGAGAGACCAGTGGAGGCAGAGAGCAGAGGGAGCAGAGAGACCAGAGGAGGCAGAGGCCACAAAGAGACCAGAGGAGGCAGAGAGTCCAGATGAGGCAGAGGCCACAGAGTGACTAGAGGAGGCAGATGCAAAAAAGAGAGCAGTGGAGGCAGAGAGACTAGAGGGGTCAGAGGAGGCAAAGAGTCAAGAGAAGGCAGAGGCCACAGAGAGACCAGAGGAAGTAGAGAGAGCAGAGGAGGCAGAGAAGGCAGAGAGACCAGTGGAGGCAGGGGAGACAGAGAGAGCAGAGGAGGCAGAGGCCACAGAAAGACCAGAGGAGGCAGAGGCCACAGAGAGACCAGAGGAGGCAGTTAGAGTAGCGGAGGCAGACAGACCAGAGGAGGCAGAGGCAACAGAGAGTCTAGAGGAGGCAGAGAAGGCAGAGACCCCAGTGGAGGCAGGGGAGACAGAGAGCAGAGGAGACAGAGGCCACAGAGAGACGAGTGGAGTCAAAGGCCACTGAGAGTCCAGTGGAGGCAGAGGAGACAGAGAGACCAGAGGAGGCAGAGGCCACAGAGAATCCAGAGGAGGCATAGGCCACAGAGAGACCAGAGGATTGCAGAGGTCACAGAGAGACCAGTGGAGGTAGAGAGAGCAGAGGAGGCAGAGAAGGCAGAGAGACCAGTGGAGGCAGGGGAGACAGAGAGAGCAGAGGAGGCAGAGGCCACAGAGAGACGAGAGGAAGCAGAGGAGGCAGAGAGACCAGATGAGGCAGAGGCCACAGAGAGACCAGAGGAGGCAGAGGAGGCAGAGAGACCAGAGGAGGCAGACGAGACAGAGAGACGAGAGGATGCAGGGGAGGCAGAGAGTCTAGAGGAGGCAGAGGCCACAGAAAGACTAGAGGAGGCAGAGAGTCCAGAGGAGGCAGAGGCCACAGAGAGACCAGAAGAGGCAGAGGTCACAGAGTGACTAGAGGAGGCAGAGAAGACAAAGAGACCAGAGGAGGCAGAGGCAATTGAGAGACCAGTGGAGGCAGAGAGCAGAGGGAGCAGAGGAGGCAGAGAGACCAGAGGAGGCAGAGGCCACAAAAGAGCAGAGAAGGCAGAGAGTCCAGAGGAGGCAGAGGCCACAGAGAGGCCAGAGCAGATAGAGGCCACAGAGAAACCAGAGGAGGCAGAGGCCACAGATAGACCAAAGGAGGCAGAGGCCACAGAGAGACCAGAGGAGGCAGTTAGAGCAGCGGAGGCAGAGAGACCAGAGGAGGCAGAGAGTCCAGAGGAGGCAGAGGCCACAGAGTGACTAGAGGAGGCAGATGCAAAAAAGAGAGCAGTGGAGGCAGAGAGACTAGAGGGGTCAGAGGAGGCAAAGAGTCAAGAGAAGGCAGAGGCCACAGAGAGACCAGAGGAGGCAGAGGCCACAGAGAGATGAGAGGAGGCAGAGGAGATAGAGAGAGCAGAAGAGGAAGAGGCCACAGTAGACCAAAGGGGGAAGAGGCCATGGAGAGTTCAGAGGAGGCAGAAAGACAGAGAGCCAAGAGGAGGCAGAGAGACGAGAGGATGCAGAGGAGGCAGAGAGACCAAAGGAGACAGAGGCCACAGAGAGACCAGAGGAGATAGAGGAATAGAGAGTCCAGAGGAGGCAGAGGCCACAGAGAGGCTAGAGGAGGTAGAGGCCAAAGAGAGACCAGAGGAGGCAGAGGCCACAAAAAGACCAGAGGAGGCAGAGGCCACAGAGAGCAGAGGAGGCAGAGGAGGCAGAGGAGGCAGAGAGAACAGAAAAGGCAGATGCCACAGAGAGACCAGAGGAGGCAGCGGCCACAGAGAGACCAGAGGAGGCAGTTAGAGCAGCGGAGGCAGAGAGACCAAAGGAGGAGGATGCCAAAGAGAGACCAGAGGAGGCAGAGGCCACAGAGTGACTAGAGGAGGCAGAGGAGAGAAAGAGACCAGAAGAGTCAGAGGCCACAGACAGACCAGAGGAGGCAGAGGCAATAGAGACACTAGTGGAGGCAGAGAGACTAGAGAGAGCCAGAGGAGGCAGAGGCCACAGACAGACCAGAGGAGGCAGAGGCAATAGAGACACTAGTGGAGGCAGAGAGACTAGAGAGGCCAGAGGAGGCAGAGGCCACAGAGAGACCAGAGGAGGCAGAGGAGGCAGAGAGACCAGAGGAGGCAGACGAGACAGAGAGACGAGAGGATGCAGGGGAGGCAGAGAGTCTAGAGGAGGCAGAGGCCACAGAAAGACTAGAGGAGGCAGAGAGTCCAGAGGAGGCAGAGGCCACAGAGAGACCAGAAGAGGCAGAGGTCACAGAGTGACTAGAGGAGGCAGAGAAGACAAAGAGACCAGAGGAGGCAGAGGCAATTGAGAGACCAGTGGAGGCAGAGAGCAGAGAGAGCAGAGGAGGCAGAGAGACCAGAGGAGGCAGAGGCCACAAAAGAGCAGAGGAGGCAGAGAGTCCAGAGGAGGCAGAGGCCACAGAGAGGCCAGAGCAGATAGAGGCCACAGAGAAACCAGAGGAGGCAGAGGCCACAGATAGACCAAAGGAGGCAGAGGCCACAGAGAGACCAGAGGAGGCAGTTAGAGCAGCGGAGGCAGAGAGACCAGAGGAGGCAGAGGCCACAAAGAGACCAGAGGAGGCAGAGAGTCCAGAGGAGGCAGAGGCCACAGAGTGACTAGAGGAGGCAGATGCAAAAAAGAGAGCAGTGGAGGCAGAGAGACTAGAGGGGTCAGAGGAGGCAAAGAGTCAAGAGAAGGCAGAGGCCACAGAGAGACCAGAGGAGGCAGAGGCCACAGAGAGATGAGAGGAGGCAGAGGAGATAGAGAGAGCAGAAGAGGAAGAGGCCACAGTAGACCAAAGGGTGAAGAGGCCACCGAGAGTTCAGAGGAGGCAGAAAGACAGAGAGCCAAGAGGAGGCAGAGAGACTAGAGGAAGCAGAGGCCACAGAAAGACCAGAGGAGGCAGAGAGTCCAGAGGAGTCAGAGGCCACAGAGAGAGCAGAGAGGGCAGAGGAGGCAGAGAGACCAGAGGAGGCAGAGGCGAGAGAGAGACCAGAGGAGGCATAAGTCACAGAGAGACCAGTGGAGGCAGAGGCCACAGAGAGTCCAGTAAAGGCAGAGGCCATAGAGAGACTAGAGGAGGCAGAGAAGGCAGAGAGATTAGAGGAGGCAGAGGCCACAGAGAGACCAGAGGAGGGAGAGGCGACAGAGAGTCTAGAGGAGAAAGATAAGTCAGAGAGACTAGTGGAGGCAGAGGCCAGAGAGAGCAGAGGAGGCAGAGGCCACAGAGAGACGAGTGGAGTCAAAGGCCACTGAGAGACCAGTGGAGGCATAGGACACAGAGAGACCAGAGGAGGCAGAGGCCACAGAGACGAGAGGAGGCAGAGGACACAGACAGACCAGAGGAGGCAGAGGAGGTAGAGAAACCAGAGGAGGCAGAGGAGACAGAGAGACCAGAGGAGGCAGACGCCACAGAGAGACCAGAGGAAGCAGATTAGGCATAGAGACCAGAGGAGGCAGAGGCCACAGAAAGACCAGAGGAGGCAGAGAGTCCAGAGGAGGCAGAGGCCATAGAGAGACCAGAGGAGGCAGAGGAGGCAGAGAGAACAGAAAAGGCAGATTACACAGAGAGACCAGGAGGCAGCAGCCACAGAGATGAGA
>JALDNG010003751.1:0-21359 GCA_024349245.1 Neodontobutis hainanensis
CTAATGCTCGTGTAAAGTCTTAACTACTGCACCTCTACAGTCTATTATTCTGCACATCGTCAGTCTTTTCTAATGCACATCTACAGTCTGTTCTAATGCTCGTCCACAGTCTGTTCTAATGCAGGTCTTTAGTCTGTACTATTGCACATCTACAGTCTGTTCTACTAGACGTATACAGTCTGTTCTAATGCTACTGCCTACAGTCTGTTCTATTGTACGTCTACAGTCTCTTATAATGCTACTTTACAGTCTGTACCTCTGCTCTACCGCATTTTGTTCTACTGCACGTCTACAGTCTTTTTATAAACGTCTATAGTCTATTCTACAGCATTTCTACAGTCATTACTACTGTACTTCTAAAGTCTATTCTAATGCTCATCAACAGTCTGTTCTAATGCAAGTCTACAGTCTGTGCTACTGCTCATCTACAGTCTGTACTACTGCACTTCTAAAATCTGTTCTAATGCTCATCTGCAGTCTGTATTACTGCACCTCTACAATCTGTTCTAAAGCATATCTAGAGTGTTTTCTAATATTCATATAGAGTCTGTTCTAATGCTCGTCTACAGTCTGTACTACTGCACCTCTATAGTCTATTCTTCTGCACTTTGTCAGTCTGTTCTGATAAACGTCTACAGTCTTTTCTACTACACATCTACAGTCTCTACTACTGCACTTCTAAAGTCTGTTTCTAATGCACATCTACAGTCTGTTCTAATGCAAGTCTATAGTCAGTACTACTGCTCATCTATGGTCTGTTCTAGTGCAGGTCTACAGTCTGTTCTAATAATCGTCTACAGTCTATAGTCTGTTCTAATGCTCGTCCACAGTCTGTTCTAATGCAAGTCTATAATCTGTACTACTGCTCATTTACAGTCTGTTCTAATGCAAGTCTACAGTCTGTACTACTGCTCATTTACGGTCTGTTCTACTACAGGTCTACAGTCTGTTGTAATAAACGTCTACAGTCTGTTCTACTGCACATCTACAGTCTGTACTACTGCACTTCTACAGTCTGTTCTAATGCTCGTCTACAGTCTGTATTACTGCACGCCTACAGTCATTTCAACTACACCTCAACAGTCTGTTCTAATGCCAGTTTACATTCTTTACCTCTGCTCTACTGCAGTCTGTTCTACTGCACGTCTACAGTCTGTTCTACTGCTGCTCTGAAGTCTGTTCAACTGCATGTCTGTAGTCTGTTCAACTGCACCTCTACGTCTGTTCTATTGTATGTCTACATTCTGTTCTAATGCACATCTACAGTCTGTTCTAATGCAAGTCTACAGTCTGTACTACTGCTCGTGTACAGTCTGTACTATTGCACCTCTACAGTCTGTTCTAAAGTATGTCTACAGTCTATTCTAATACTCATACACAGTCTGTTCTAATGCTCGTCTACAGTCTCTACTAACGGACATTTAAATTCTATTCTTCTGCAGCATCATTAGTCTGTTTACTGGACATCTACAGTCTGTTCTATACACGTATATAGTCTCTTCAAATACTCGTCCACAGTCTGTTCTAATGCACTCTGTACTACTGCACATCTATAGTCTGTTCTATTGCTCGAATACAGTCTGTTCTAATGTCCAATAAAAGTCTTTACTACTCCACCTCTACAGTTTGTTCTACTTCTCCTCTACAGTCTGTTCTACTGCAGGTCTACAGTCTGTTCTACTGCACATCTACAGTCTGTTCTAATGCACATCTACAGTCTGTTCAACTGCAAGTCCACTGTCTCTTCTACTGCTCTTCTACAATCTGTTCTACTGCACAACTCTAGTCGGTTTTATTAAAGGTCTACAGTCTGTTCTAATGCACATCTACAGTCTGTTCTAATGCACATCTACAGTCTGTTCTAATGCAAGTCTACAGTCTTTACTACTGCTCATCTACGGTCTGTTCTACTGCAGGTCTAAAATCTCTTCTAATAAATGTCTACAGTCTGTTCTACTGCACATCTACAGTCTGTAATACTGCACTTCTACAGACTGTTCTAATGCTTGTCTACAGTCTGTATTACTGCACCTCTACAGTCTGTTCCAAAGCATGTCTAGAGTGTTTTCTTATACTCAAATACAGTCTGTTTTAATGCTCGTCTACAGTCTGTTAAACTGCACCTCTACAGTCTGTTCTAAAGCATGTCTATAGTGTTTTCTAATTCAAATATACAGTTTGTTCTAATGCTTGTCTACAGTCTGAACTACTGCTCTTCTACAGTCTGTTCTAAAGCATGTCTAGAGTGTTTTCTAATACTCATATACAGTCTGTTCTAATGCTCATGTACAGTCTGTAGTACTGCACCTAGTCTATTCTTCTGCACATTGTCAGTCTGTTTTACTGGATGTTTACAGTCATTTCTAATGCAAGTCTACAGTCTGTACTACTGCTCATCTACAGTCTGTTCTAATGCCAGTTTACAGTCTGTACTTCTGCTCTACTGCAGTCTGTTCTACTGCACGTCTACAGTCTGTTTTACTGCTCATATACAGTCTGTTCTAATGCACATCTACAGTCTGTTCTAATGAAAGTCTACATTCTGTACTACTGCTCACCTACAGTCTGTTCTTTTGCACGTCTACATTCTGTTCTGATAAACTTCTACAGTCTGTTCTACTGCATATCTACAGTCTATACTACTGCACTTTTAAAGTCTGTTCTAATGCACATCTACAGTTTGTTCTCATGCAATTCTAACGTTTGTACTACTGCTCATCTACGGTCTGTTCTACTGCAGGTCTACAGTTAATGGATTGGATTTATATTGCGCTTTTCTCCCAAGGGACCAAGGGACTCAAAGCGCCCACAAGCCGTCTATTATTCATTCATACACAGTCACACACTGGTGATGGTAACTACAACTGTAGCCACAGATGCCCTGGGGCAGACTGACAGAGACGTGGCAGCCATTTTGCGCCTAAGGCCTCTTTGAACATCACCACATACATTCACTGAACATTCTTAAACATTCATACGAGGCAAGGTGGGTTAAGTGTCTTGCCCAAGGACACAATGACAGAATGAATTGTGGGGAGGCGGGAATCGAACACACTACCTTCCGGTTGAAAGACGACCGCTCTACCACTGAGCCACTGGCGCCCTATACAGTCTGTTATAATGAACGTCTACAGTCTGTTCTACTGCACATCTACAGTCTGTTCTAAAGCATGTCTAGAGAGTTTTCTAATACTAATATAAAGTCTGTTCTAATGCTCGTCTACAGTCTGAACTAATGCACCACTAAAGTCTATTCCTCTGAAGCATTGTCAGTCTGTTCTACTGCAAAGTCTACAGTCTGTTCTAATGCCAGTCTAGAGTGTGTACTACTGCGGCTCCACAGTCTGTTCTACTGCACATCTACAATCTCTTCTACTGCACATGTACAGTCTGTTCTAATGGTCGTCTACAGTCAGTTCTAATGCTCGTCTACAATCAGTTCTAAAGCCATTCTAGAGTCTGTACTACTGCTGCTATGAAGTCTGTTCAACTGCACGTCTACAATCTGTTCAACTGCACCACTACAGTCTGTTCTATTGTGCGTCTACAGTCTGTTCTACTGCACGACTATAGTCTCTTTTAATAAACGTCTACAGTCTCCTCTAATGCACATCTACAGTCTGTTCTACTGGATGTCTACAGTCTTTTCTAATAATTGTCTAGAGTCTGTTCTACTGCACGTCTACAGTCTTTTTTCATAATTGTCAACTTTCCGTACTACTGCACCTCTACAGTCTCTTCTACTGCACATCTACAGTCTGTTCTAAAACATGTCTACAGTCTTTTCTAATACTCATGTACAGTCTGTTCTAATGCTCGTGTAAAGTCTCAACTATTGCCCTCTACAGTCTATTCTTCTGCACATCGTCAGTCTGTTCTACTGCACATCTACAGTTTGTTCTACTGCACATCTACAGTCTTTTCTAATGCAAGTCTACAGTCTGTTCTACTGTTTGTCGACTATAGTCTGTTGTGATAATTGTCGACATTCTGTACTACTGCATCTCTACAATTTGTTCTACTTCACTACATTATGTTCTTATGCACGTCTATTGTCTGTTCTAATGCTCGTCCACAGTCTGCTCTAATGCAGGTCTTTAGTCTGTAAAACTGCACAAATACAGACTGTTCTACTGGGCGTCTACAATCTGTTCTAATGCTCGTCTACAGTCTGTTCTATTATGCGTCTACAGTCTGTTCTAATGCACATCTACAGTCTGTTCTACTGGGCGTTTACAGTCTGTTCTAATGCTCGTCTACAGTCAGTTCTAAAGCCAATCTAGAGTCTGTTCTACTGCTGCTGCTCTGAAGTCTGTTCAATTCCAAGTCTACAGTCTGTTCTAATGCCATTTTACAGTCTGTACCTCTGCTCTACTGAAGTCTGTTCTATTGCACTTCTACAGTCTTTTTACTGCATATCTACAGTCTGTTCTACTGCAGATCTACAGTCTGTTCTAATGCAAGTCTACAGTCTATACTACTGCTCATCTACACTCTGTTCTACTGCGTCTACAGTCTCTACTACTGCACTTCTAAAGTCTGTTCTAATGCACATCTACAGTCTCTTCTAATGCAAGTCTACAGTCTTTACTACTGCTCATCTACGGTCTGTTCTACTGCAGGTCTAAAATCTCTTCTAATAAATGTTTACAGTCTGTTTAACTGCAAGTCTACAGTCTGTTCAACTGCACCTCTACAGTCTGTTCTAATGCTCGTCTACAGTCTGTATTACTGCACCTCTACAGTCTGTTCTAAAGCATGTCTAGAGTGTTTTGTAATACTTATATACAGTCTGTTCTAATGCTCGTCTACAGTCTGTACTACTCCATCTCTACAGTCTATTCTTCTGCACATTGTCAGTCTGTTCTACTGGACGTTTACAGTCTTTTTAATGCTCATCTACAGTCATTTCTAAAGCCAATCTAGTGTCTGTACTACTGCTGCTCTGAAGTCTGTTTAACTGCAAGTCTACAGTATGTTCAACTGCACCTCTACAGTCTTTTCTAATGCCAGTTTACAGTCTGTTCTATTGCTCTACTGCAGTCTGTTCTACTGCATGTCTACAGTCTGTTTTACTGCACATCTACAGTCTGTTATAATGCACATCTACAGTCTGTTCCAATGCAAGTCTACAAGTTGTACTACTGCTCATGTACGGTCTGTTCTACTCCACGTCTACAATCTGTTTTAATAAACGTCTACAGTCTGTTCTGCACATTTACAGTCTGTACTACTGCACTTCTACAGTCTTTTTAATGCTCGTCTACAGTCTGTATTACTGCACCTCTACAGTCTGTTGTAAAGCATTTCTAGTAGTGTTTTCTAATACTCATATAGAGTCTGTTCTAATGTTCGTCTACAGTCTGAACTACTACATTTCTACAGTCTGTTCTAAAGCATGTCTACAGTGTTTTCTAATACTCATATACAGTCTGTTCTAATGCTCGTCTACAGTCTGTACTACTGCACGTCTACAGTCTGTTCTACTGCATGTCTGCAGTCTGTTTTGATAAACATCTACAGTCTTTTCTACTACACATCTACAGTCTCTACTACTGCACTTCTAAAGTCTGTTCTAATGCACATCTACAGTCTGTTCTAATGCAAGTCTATAGTCTGTACTACTGCTCATCCATGGTCTGTTCTAGTGCAGGTCTACAGTCTGTTCTAATAAACGTCTACAGTCTATAGTCTGTTCTAATGCTCGTCCACAGTCTGTTCTAATGCATGTCTTAATTCTGTACTACTGCACATTTACGGTCTGTTCTACTAGATGTCAACAGTCTGTTCTAATGCTCATATACAGTCTGTTGTATTACGTCTACAGTCTTTTAAATGCACATCTACAGTCTGTTCAACTGCACGTCTACAGTCTTTTCAACTGCACCTCAACAGTCTCTTCTAATGCCAGTTTACAGTCTGTACCTCTGCTCTACTGCAGTCTGTTCTACCGCACGTCTACAGTCTCTTTTTCTGCACATCTACAGTCTGTTCTAATGCACATCTACAGTCTGTTCTAATGCAAGTCTATAATCTGTACTACTGCTCATCTACAGTCTGTTCTAATGCAAGTTTATAATCTGTACTACTGCTCATCTACAGTCTGTTCTAATGCAAGTCTACAGTCTGTACTACTGCTCATTTATGGTCTGTTCTACTGCAAGTCTACAGTCTGTTCTAATAAACATCTACAGTCTGTTCTACTGCACATTTACAGTCTGTACTACTGCACTTCTACAGTCTGTTCTAATGCTCGTCTACAGTCTGTATTACTGCACGTCTACAGTCATTTTAACTGCACCTCAACAGTCTGTTCTAATGCCAGTTTACATTCTTTACCTCTGCTCTACTGCAGTCTGTTCTACTGCATGTCTACAGTCTGTTTTACTGCTCATATACAGTCTGTTCTACTGCACGACTACAGTCTGTTCTAAAGCCAGTCTAGAGTCTGTTCTACTGCTGCTCTGAAGTCTTTTCAACTGCATGTCTATAGTCTGTTTAACTGCACCTCTACGTCTGTTCTATTGTATGTCTACATTCTGTTCTAATGCACATCTACAGTCTGTTCTAATGCTCGTCTACAGTCTCTACTAACGGACCATTAAATTATTTTCTTCTGCAGCATCATTAGACTGTTTTACTGGACATCTACAGTCTGTTCTAATACACGTCTATAGTCTGTTCAAATACTCGTCCACAGTCTGTTCTAATGCAGTCTGTACTACTGCACATCTATAGTCTGTTCTATTGCTCGAATACCGTCTGTTCTAATGCCCAATAAAAGTCTTTACTACTCCACCTCTACAGTTTGTTCTACATCTCCTCTACAGTCTGTTCTACTGCAGCTCTACAGTCTGTTTTAATGCCAATCTAGAGTCTGTACTACTGCTACTCTGCAGTCTGGTCTACTGCAAGTCTACATTCTGTTCTACTGCACATCTACAGTCTGTTCTAATGCACATCTATAGTCTGTTCTAATGCTCGTCTACAGTCTGAACTACTGCACCTCTACAATCTGTTCTAAAGCATGTCTACAGTGTTTTCTAATACTCATATACAGTCTGTTCTAATGCTCGTCTACAGTCTGAACTACTGCAACTCTACAGTCTGTTCTAAAGCATATCTACAGTGTTTTCTAATACTCATATACTGTCTGTTCTAATCCTCATCTACAGTCTGTACTACTGCACCTCTAGAGTCTATTCTTCTGCACATTCTCAGTCTGTTCTACAGGTTGTTTACTGTTTGTTCTAATGCTTGTCTACAGTCTGTTCCAAAGCCAATCTAGAGTCTGTTCTACTTCTGCTCTGAAGTCTATTCAACTGCACATCTACAGTCTGTTCAACTGCACCTCTACAGTCTTTTCTATTGTTAATAGATAATAATTGTCTAGAGTCTGTTATACTGCGTCTACAGTCTCTTTTAATAATTGTCAACTTTCTGTACTACTGCACCTCTACAGTCTCTTCTACTGCACATCTACAGTTTGTTCTAATGTCGTCTAGAGTCTGTACTACTGGAACTCTACAGTCTGTTCTAAAACATGTCTACAGTCTTTTCTAATACTCATGTACAGTCTGTTCTAATGCTCGTGTAAAGTCTCAACTACTGCCCTCTACAGTCCATTCTTTTGCACATCTACAGTCTGTTCTAATGCACATCTACAATCTGTTCTAATGGAATTCTCCAGTCTGTACTACTGCTCGTCTACAGTTTGTTCTACTGCTCTTCTACAGTCTGTTCTAAAAACGTCTACAGTCTGTACTACTGCACATCTACAGTTTGTACTAAAGCATGTTAGAGTGTTTTCTAATACTAATATACAGTCTGTTTTAATGCTCGTCTACAGTCTGTACAACTGCACCTCTACTGCCTGTTCTAAAGCATGTCTAGAGTGTTTTCTAATATTCATATAGAGTCTGTTCTAATGCTCATCTACAGTCTGAACTACTGCACCTCTACAGTCTGTTCTAAAGCTCATCTACAGTCTGTTCTAAAGCCAATCTAGAGTCTGTACTACTGCTGCTCTAAAGTCTGTTCTACTGCGTCTACAGTCTGGTCTACTGCACATCTAGTTTGTTTTAATGCTTGTCTACAGTCTGTTCTATTGTATGTCTACAGTCTGTTCTAATGAACATCTTCAGTCTATTCTTCTGCACCTCGTCAGTCTGTTCTACTGCACATCTACAGTCTATTCTAATGGACATCTACTGTATGTTCTAATGAAAGTCTACAGTCTGTACAACTGCTCATCTACAGTCTGTTCTACTGCACGTGTACAGTCTGTTGTATTGCTCATCTACAGTCTGTTCTACTGCACGTTTACAGTCTGTTCTAATACAAGTCTACAGTCTCTACTACTGCTCATTTACAGTCTGTTCTACTACACATCTACAGTCTCTACTACTGCACTTCTAAAGTCTGTTCTAGTGCACATCTACACTCTCTTCTAATGCTCGTCTATAGTCAGTTCTAAAGCCAATCTAGAGTCTGTACTACTGCTGCTCTGAAGTCTGCTCAACTGCACGTCTACTGTCTGTTCACCTGCACCGTTACAGTCTGTTCTAATGCCAGTTTACAGTCTGTACTACTGCTCTACTACAGTCTCGTCCACTGCACGTCTACAGTCTGTTTTACTGCACATCTACAGTCTGTTCTAATGTACATCTACTGTCTGTTCTAATGCAAGCCTACAGTCTGTATTACTGCTCATCTACAGTCTGTTCTAAACTGCACGTCTACAGTCTGTTCTAATGCACATCTACAGTCTGTTCTAATGCCAGTTTACAGTCTGTACTACTGCTCTACTACAGTCTTCCACTGCACGTCTACAGTCTGTTCTACTACACATCTACAGTCTCTACTACTGCACTTCTAAAGTCTGTTCTAATGCACATCTACACTCTCTTCTAATGCTCATCTACAGTCTGTACTACTGCATTTCTACAGTCTATTCTTCTGCACATTGTCAGTCTGTTCTACTGGATGTTTACAGTCTGTTCTAAGGCTCGTCTACAGTCAGTTTTACAGTCTGTTCTAATGCAAGTCTATAGTCTGTTTTACTACTCATCTACGGTCTGTTCTTTTGCAGGTCTACAGTCTGTTCTAATAACGTCTACAGTCTGTTCTACTGCACATCTACAGTCTGTTCTAATGCAAGTCTACAGTCTGTATTACTGCTCATCTACAGTCTGTTCTAAAGCATGTCTAGAGTGTTATCTAATACTCATATACAGTCTGTTCTAATGCATGTCTACAGTCAGAAATACTGCACCTTTTACAATCTGTTCTAAAGCATGTGCAGAGTGTTTTCTAAAACTAATATAGAGTCTGTTCTAATACTCGTCTACAGTCTGAACTACTGCAGCTCTACAGTCTGTTCTAAAGCATGTCTAGAGTGTTTTCTAATACTCATATACAGTCTGTTCTAATGCTTGTCTACAGTCTGTACTACTGCATCTCTACAGTCTATTCTTCTGCATATTGTCAGTCTGTTCTACTGACGTTTACAGTCTTTTCTAATTTTCATCTACAGTCTGTATTACTGCACCTCTACAGTCTGTTCTAAAGCATGTTTAGAGTGTTTTCTAATACTCATATACAGTCTGTTCTAATGTTCGTCTACAGTCAGAACTACAGCACCTTTACATTTTGTTATAAAGCAGATCTAGAGTGTTTTCTAATACTTATATAGAGTCTGTTCTACTGGACGTTTATAGCCTGTTCTAATGCTCGTCTATAGTCAGTTCTAAAGCCCATCTAGAGTCTGTACTACTGCTGCTCTGAAGTCTGCTCAACTGCACGTCTACTGTCTGTTCACCTGCACCTCTACAGTCTGTTCTAATGCCAGTTTACAGTCTGTACTACTGCTCTACTACAGTCTGTCCACTGCACGTCTACAGTCTGTTTTACTGCACATCTACAGTCTGTTCTAATGTACATCTACTGTCTGTTCTAATGCAAGCCTACAGTCTGTACTACTGCTCATCTACAGTCTGTTCTACTGCACGTCTACAGTCTATTCTAATGCACATCTACAGTCTGTTTTAATGTAAGTCTACAGTCTGTACTACTGCTCATCTACAGTCTGTTCTACTGCACCTCTACAGTCTGTTCTAC
Source organism: Neodontobutis hainanensis (assembly GCA_024349245.1). NCBI lineage: Eukaryota > Metazoa > Chordata > Actinopteri > Gobiiformes > Odontobutidae > Neodontobutis > Neodontobutis hainanensis. The sequence goes on from JALDNG010003751.1 coordinate 10,120, forward strand.
TACACGTGTACAGTCTCTACTACTGCACTTCTACAAGTCTGTTCGAATGCAAATCTATAGTCTGTTTTACTGCTCATCTACGGTCTGTTCTACTGCAGGTCTACAGACTGTAAGCGTCAGTAGAACAGACTGACAATGTGCAGAAGAATAGACTGTAGAGATGCACTAGTAAAGACTGTAAACGCGCATTAGAACAGACTGTATATGAGTATTCTAAAACACTCTAGACATGCTTTAGAACAGACTGTAGAGGTGCAGTAGTTCAGAACTATAGACTAGCATTAGAACAGACTATATATGAGTATTAGAAAATACTCTAGACATGCTTTAGAACAGACTGTAGAGGTGCAGTTGTTCAGACTGTTGGCGAATTAGAACGGACTGTAGATGTGCAGTAGAAGAGACTGTAGAGCTGCAGTAGCATAGACTGTCGACAATTATTAGAAAGGACTGTAGGCGTGCAGTAGAACGGACTGTAGACAATTATTAGAACAGACTGTAGACTTGCAGTAGAACAGACTGATGATGCTGCAGAAGAATTGACTTTAAAGGCGCATTACTACAGACTGTACACGAGAAATAGAACAGACTGTATATGAGTATTAGAATAGACTGAAGACATGATTTTAGAACAGACTGTAGAGGTGCAGTAGTACAGACTCTAGACAAGTAGTAGTACAGACTGTCGACTTGCATTAGAACAGACTGTAGATGTGCATTAGAACAGACTGTAGATGTACAATAGAACAGACTGTAGAGGTGCAGTTCAACAGACTGTAGGCGTGCAGTTGAACAGTCTTCAGAGCAGCAGTAGTACAGACTCTAGATTGGCTGTAGAACAGACTGTAGACGATCATTAGAATAGACTGTAAACGTCTAGTAGAACAGACTGTCAATGTGCAGAATAATAGATTCTAGAGGTGCAGTAGTACAGACTGTAGATGAGCATTAGATCAGACTGTATATGAGTATTAGAAAACACTGTAGACATGCTTTAGAACAGACTGTAGAGGTCTAGATGTACAAACTGTAGACGAGCATTAGAACAGACTGTAGAGGAACAGTAGAACAAACTGTAGAGGTCGAGTAGTAAAGACTGTTATTGGGTAATAGAACAGATGTTATTCGAGCAATAGAACAGACTATAGATGTGTGGTCGTACTGCATTAGATCAGACTGTGGGCGAACATTTGAACAGACTATAGACATGCATTAGAACAGACTGTAGATGTGCAGTAGAAGAGACTGTAGACAATTATTAGAACAGACTGTAGACATGCAGTAGAACAGATTGTAGAGTATAGACTGTAAGGTACAGAATGTAGACAATTATTAGAACAGACAGAAGACGTGCAGTAGAAAAGACTGTAGACGAGCAATAGAACAGACTGTAACCCCAGTAGAACAGATTGGCGATGTGCAGAAGAATAGACTGTAGTGGTGCAGTAGTACAGACTGTAGACGAGCATTAGAACAGACTGTATATGAGTATTAGAAAACACTGTAGACATGCTTTACAACAGACTGTAGAGGTGCAGTAGTTGACTGTAGATGAGCATTAGAACAGACTGTATATGAGTATTAGAAAACACTAATAGAAATGCTTTACAACAGACTGTAGAGGTGCAGTAGAACAGACTGTAGACGTGCAGTAGAACAGACTGTAGTTGAGCAGTAGTACAGACTGTATACTTGCATAGGAACAGACTGTAAATGTGCATTAGAACAGCAGTAAAACAAACTGTAGACTTGCAATAGAGCAGACTGAAGGCGTGCAGTAGAACAGACTGAAGACGCTGTAGAACAGACTGTAAACATGCAGTAGAACAGACTGTAGACATGCATTAGAACAGACTGTAGATGTGCATTAGAACAGACTGTAGATGTGCAGTAAAACAGACCGTAGTTATGCAGTAGAACAGACTGCATTAGAGCAATAGTACAGACTGTAAACTGGCATTAGAACAGACTGTAGAGGTGCAGTTGTACAGACTGTAGATGTGCAGTAAAACAAACTGTAGATGAGCAGTAGTACAGACTGTAGACTTGCATTAGAACAGACTGTAGATGTCAAGTTATGTGTGTTTTTTAACTGACTACAGCTCTGCCCAAACTTGAAAACTGCTTTATCTCTGATGAATGCAAAGGACAACTCAAAATTGTTCTTTCTTTTCTCTTATATTTTCCTAAAGATGATCGGGGTGGAAGAGAATAGGTTAATAACCTTTAAATTACACAAACCAAAGCAGAAATTAGTTGCAAATAAATCACAAATAACTCAATAACACTTCCTCAATAGTAAATGTCAAACCAAACAGTCATACAAATTAACATACGGTCTCTAATTAAACTTATATAATTTAAACAATACACATGCTTAGAGTAATGTTCACATAAAGTATTCACTATTTGATTTAAATTGGACATTACAACCAAGCAAACAAAATCATACAAAAGTCTTAACTCAACACAAACAAACACACAGTCCACTTTTGTCCTACCAGTTGTGTCCTTGGATAATCAGGAGCTGTGGTCAAAGTTTCTTTTTCCTCAGGAACAAGTGAGATGGCCAACTGAGCTTTTACCAAACATTTCAACTGCCATGCACTCTGTGTGTGCGCTGGTAATTATGGTCCCAAGAGCACTTCCTGGAAGTTGGTTCCATAACCTTTTGATGCGTGGTTGCCCCTGCAGTTTGGGAGTGCTCTTAGTAATTTGAGTAAAAATAGGCTGAGTGCTCAGGACAACTTGTACCTTGAATTGACATAACAGTAGATGTGCAGTAAAACAGAATGTAAACGTGCAGTAGAACAGACTGCAGTAGAGCAGAGGTACAGACTGTAAACTGGCATTAGAACAGACTGTTGAGATGCAGTTGAACAGACAGTAGACGTGCAGTTGAACAGACTGTACATTTGCATTGGAACAGAATGTAGACATACAATAGAACAGACTGTAGACAAGCAGTAGAACACACTAAAGACCTGCATTAGAACAGACGGTGGACGAGCATTAGAACAGACTGTAAAGTCCAGTAGAACAGACTAACAATTAGAACAGATTGTAGATGTGCAGTAAAACAGACTGTAGACGTGCAGTAAAATATACTGCAGTAGAGCAGTAGTAAAGACTGTAAACTGGCATTAGAACAGAATGTAGACATGCAGTAGAACAGACTGTAGATGTGCAGTAGAACAGACTGTTGAGGTGCAGTAATACAGACTGTTGACAATTATTAGAACAGACAGTAGAAATGCAGTAGAACAGACTCTAGACAATTATTAGAACAGACTGTAGACGTCTATTAGAACAGATTGTAGATGTGCATTAGAACAGACTGTAGATGGGCATTAAAAGAGACTGTAGACAATTATTAAAACAGACAATAGTCGTGCAGTAGAACAGACTGTAGACAGCAGTAGAACAGACTGTAGACTTGCAGTTGAACAGATTGTAGATGTGCATTAGAACAGACTGTAGATGTCCAATAGAACAAATTGTAAACTTGCAGTAGAACAGACTGCAGAGCAACAGTAGTACAGACTCTAGATTGGCATTAGAACAGACTATAGACGTGCAGTAGAAGAGACTATAGAGGAGAAGTAGAACAAACTGTAGAGGTGGAGTAGTAAGGACTGTTATTGGGCATTAGAACAGACTGTATTCAAGCAATAGAACAGACTATAGATGTGCAGTAGAACAGACTAACGATGCTGCAGAAGAATAGACTTTAAACGTGCATTAGTACAAACTGTAGACGAGCATTAGAACAAACTGTATATGAGTATTAGAGTAGACTGTAGACATGCTTTAGAACAGAATGTATAGGTGCAGTAGTACAGACTGTAGACTTGCATTAGAACAGACTGGAGATGTGCAATAGAACAGACTGTAGACATACAATAGAAGAGACTGTAGAGGTGCAGTTGAACAAAGTTAAGAGCAGCAGTAGTACAGACTCTAGATTGGTTTAGACAGACTGTAGACGAGCATTAGAAATGACTGTAAACGTCCAGTAGAACAGACTGGTAATGTGCAGAAGAATAGACTCTAGAGGTGCAGTAGTACAAACTGTAGATGAGCATTAGAACAGACTGTATATAAGTATTAGAAAACACTTTAGAAATGCTTTAGAATAGACTGTAGAGCTGCAATAGTTCAGTATTGTAGACGAGCATTAGAAAAGACCGTATATGAGTATTAGAAATTACTAGACATGCTTTAGAACAGACTGTTGAGGAGCAGTAATACAGACTGCAAACGAAATTTATACAGACTGTAGAAGTGCAGTAGTACAGACTGTAGATGTGCAATAGAATAGGATGTAGACGTTTATTAGAACAAACTGTAGACCTGCAGTAGAACAGACTGTAGATGTGCATTAGAAGAGACTATAGACGTTTATTAGAACAGACTGTAGACCTGCAGTAGAACATACCGTAGATGAGCAGTAGTACAGACTGTAGATGTGCATTAGAACAGACTTTAGAAGTACAGTAGTAGAGACTGTATATGTGCAGTAAAACAGACTGTAGACAGTAGAACAGACTGCAGTAGAGCAGAGGTACAGACTGTAAACTGGCATTAGAACAGACTGTTGTGGTGCAGTTAAACAGACTGTAGACATGCAGTAGAAGAGACTGTAGATGAGCAGTAATACAGACTGTAGACTTGCAATAGAACAGACTGTAGATGTGCATTAGAACAGACTGTAGATGTGCATTAGAACAGACTATAGATGTGCGTTATAACAGACTGTAGACGTGCAGTAGAACAGACTGTAGACTTGCATTAGAACAGACTATAGATGTGCATTAGAACAGACTGTAGATGTAGAGTAAAACAGACTGTAGACGCAGTAGAATAAACTGCAGTGGAGCAGTAGTACAGACTGTAAACTGGCATTAGAACAGACTGTAGACATGCAGTAGAACAGACTGTAGAGGTGCAGTTATACAGACTGTAGACGTGCAGTAGAACAGACTGTAAATGAGCAGTAGTACAGACTGTAGACTTTCATTAGAACAGACTGTAGAAGTGCATTAGAACAGACTCTAGATGAGCATTAGAACAGACTTTAGAAGTGCAGTATTAGAGCCTGTAGATGTGCAGTAGAACAAACTGTAGAGCGTTTATTAGAACAGACTGTAGATGTGCAGTAGAACAGAGTGTAGATGAGCAGTAGTACAGACTGCAGTCTTGCATTAGAACAGACTGTATATGTGCATTAGAACAGACTGTAGATGTGCAGTAGAATAGACTGACGATGTGCAGAAGAATAGACTGTAGAGATGCAGTAGTTGAGACTTTACACGAGCATTAGAAGACACTGTAGATGTGCAGTAGAAGAGACTGTAGAGGTGCAGTAGTACAGAATGTTGACAATTATTAGAACAGACTGTAGACATTCAGTAGAACAGACTGTAGATGTGCATTAGAAGAGATTGTAGACGTTTATTAAAACAGACTATAATCGTGCAGTAGAACAGACTGTAGACGTACAATAGAACACACTGTAAAGGTGCAGTTAAAGATACTATAGACGTGCAGTTGAAAATACTTCAGAGCAGCAGTAGTACAGACTATAGATTGGCTTTAGAACTGACTGTAGACAATTTTTAGAACAGACTGTAGATGTGCAGTAGAACAGACTGTAGATGTGCAGTAGAACAGACTGTAGATGTGCAGTAGAACAGACTGTAGATGAGCAGTAGTACAGATTGTAGACTTGCATTAGAACAGACTGTAGATGTGCAGTAAAACAGACTGTAGACGTTCAGTTGAACAGACTGTAGATGTTCATTAGAACAGACTGTAGACATACAATAGAACAGACTGTAGACAAGCATTTTAACAGACTGTAGACGTCCAGTAGAAAAGACTGTAGATGTGCAGTAGTACAGACTAAAGACGTGCATTAGAACAGACTATGAGCGAGCATTAGAACAGATTATAGACTGTAGACGTTTATTAGAACAGACTGTAGACATGCACTAGAACAGACCGTAGATGAGCAGTAGTACAGACTAAATACTTGTATTAGAACAGACTGTAGATGTGCATTAGAACAGACTTTAGAAGTGCAGTAGTAGAGACTGTAGATGTGCAGTAGAACAGACTGTAGAGGTGCAGTTAAACAGACTGTAGAGGTGCTGTTGAACAGACTTTAGAGAAGCAGTTGTACAGTCTCTAGATTGGATTTAGAACAGACTGTAGATGAGCTTTAGAACAGACTGTAAACGACCAGTAGAAAAGACTGACAAAAAAGAGACTGTAGACGACCATTAGAACAAACTGTAGATGTGCAGTAGAAGAGACTGTAGAAGTGCATTAGTAGAGAATGTTGACAATTATTAAAACAGACTGTAGACATGCAGTAGAACAGAATCTAGACAATTATTAGAACAGACTGTAGACATCCAGCAGAACAGACTGTAGATGTGCATTAGAAAAGACTGTAAACGTTTATTAAAACAGACTATAGATGTGCAGTAGAACAGACTGTAGACGTGCAATAGAACAGACTGTAGAGATGCAGTTGAACAAACTGTAGACGTGCAATTTAACAGGCTTCAGAGCTGCAGTAGTACAGACTCTAAATTGGCTTTAGAATAGACAGTAAATGTCCAGTAGAACACACTGACAATTAGAACAGATTGTAGATGTGCAGTTAAACAGAATATAGACATGCAGTAGAACAGACTGTAGACTTGCATTAGAACATAATGTAGATGTGCATTAGAACAGACTATAGATGTGGAGTAAAACAGACTGTAGACGTGCAGTAGAATAAACTGCAGTGGAGCAGTGGTACAGACTGTAAACTGGCATTAGAACAGACTGTAGACATGCAGTAGAAAAGACTGTAGAGGTGCAGTTGTACAGACTGTAGACGTGCAGTAGTTCAGACTGTAGATGAGCAGTAGTACAGACTGTAGACTTGCATTAGAACAGACTGTAGATGTGCATTAGAACAGACTGTAGATGTGCAGTAGTACAGAATGTTGATAATTATTAGAACAGACAGTAGATGTGCAGTAGAACGGACTCTAGTCAATTATTAGAACAGACTGTAGACGTGCAGTAGAACAGATTGTAGATGTGCATTAGAACAGACTGTAGATGTGCATTAGAAGAGACTGTAGACAATTATTAAAACAGACAATAGTCGTGCAGTAGAACAGACTGTAAACAAGCAGTAGAACAGACTGTAGATGTGCAGTAGAACAGACTGTTGAGGTGCAGTAATACAGACTGCAAACGAGAGCATTATACAGACTGTAGAAGTGCAGTAGTACAGACTGTAGATATGCAGTAGAACAGAATGTAGACGTTTATTAGAACAGACTGTATACCTGCAGTAGAACAGACTGTAGATCTGCATTAGAAAAGACTGTAGACGTTTATTAAAATAGACTATAGTCGTGCAGTAGAACAGACTGTACACGTGCAATAGAACAGACTGTAGATGTGCATTAGAACAGACTGTAGATGTGCATTAGAAGAGACTGTATACAATTATTATAACAGACAATAGTCGTGCATTAGAACAGACTGTAGACAAGCAGTAGAACAGACTGTAGATGTGCAGTAGAACAGACTGTTGAGGTGCAGTAATACTGACTGCAAACGAGCATTATACAGACTGTAGAAGTGCAGTAGTATTGACTGTAGATGTGCAGTAGAACAGAATGTAGACGTTATTAGAACAGACTGTATACCTGCAGTAGAACAGACTGTAGATGTGCATTAGAAAAGACTGTAGACGTTTATTAAAACAGACTATAGTCGTGCAGTAGAACAGACTGTAGACGTGCAATAGAACAGACTGTAGAGGTGCAGTTGAACAGACTGTAGATGTGCATTAGAACAGACTGTAAATGTGCAATAGAACAAATTGTAACCTTGCAGAACAGACTGCAGAGCAACAGTAGTACAGACTCTAGATTGGCATTAGAACAGACTGTAGATGTGCATTAGAACAGACTTTAGAAGTGCAGTAGTAGAGACTGTAGATGTGCAGTAGAACAGACTGTAGAGGTGCAGTTAAACAGACTGTAGAGGTGCTGTTGAACAGACTTTAGAGAAGCAGTTGTACAGTCTCTAGATTGGATTTAGAACAGACTGTAGATGAGCTTTAGAACAGACTGTAAACGACCAGTAGAAAAGACTGACAAAAAAGAGACTGTAGACGACCATTAGAACAAACTGTAGATGTGCAGTAGAAGAGACTGTAGAAGTGCATTAGTAGAGAATGTTGACAATTATTAAAACAGACTGTAGACATGCAGTAGAACAGAATCTAGACAATTATTAGAACAGACTGTAGACATCCAGCAGAACAGACTGTAGATGTGCATTAGAAAAGACTGTAGCGTTTATTAAACAGACTATAGTCGTGCAGTAGAACAGACTGTAGACGTACAATAGAACAGACTGTAGAGATGCAGTTGAACAAACTGTAGACGTGCAATTTAACAGGCTTCAGAGCTGCAGTAGTACAGACTCTAAATTGGCTTTAGAATAGACTGTAAATGTCAGTAGAACAGACTGACAATTAGAACAGATTGTAGATGTGCAGTTAAACAGACTATAGACATGCAGTAGAACAGACTGTAGACTTGCATTAGAACATAATGTAGATGTGCATTAGAACAGACTATAGATGTGGAGTAAAACAGACTGTAGACGTGCAGTAGAATAAACTGCAGTGGAGCAGTGGTACAGACTGTAAACTGGCATTAGAACAGACTGTAGACATGCAGTAGAAAAGACTGTAGAGGTGCAGTTGTACAGACTGTAGACGTGCAGTAGTTCAGACTGTAGATGAGCAGTAGTACAGACTGTAGACTTGCATTAGAACAGACTGTAGATGTGCATTAGAACAGACTGTAGATGTGCAGTAGTACAGAATGTTGATAATTATTAGAACAGACAGTAGATGTGCAGTAGAACGGACTCTAGTCAATTATTAGAACAGACTGTAGACGTCCAGTAGAACAGATTGTAGATGTGCATTAGAACAGACTGTAGATGTGCATTAGAAGAGACTGTAGACAATTATTAAAACAGACAATAGTCGTGCAGTAGAACAGACTGTAAACAAGCAGTAGAACAGACTGTAGATGTGCAGTAGAACAGACTGTTGAAGTGCAGTAATACAGACTGCAAACGAGCATTATACAGACTGTAGAAGTGCAGTAGTACAGACTGTAGATATGCAGTAGAACAGAATGTAGACGTTTATTAGAACAGACTGTATACCTGCAGTAGAACAGACTGTAGATCTGCATTAGAAAAGACTGTAGACGTTTATTAAAATAGACTATAGTCGTGCAGTAGAACAGACTGTACACGTGCAATAGAACAGACTGTAGAGGTGCAGTTGAACAGACTGTAGCTGTGCATTAGAACAGACTGTAGATGTGCAATAGAAGAGACTGTATACAATTATTATAACAGACAATAGTCGTGCAGTAGAACAGACTGTAGACAAGCAGTAGAACAGACTGTAGATGTGCAGTAGAACAGACTGTTGAGGTGCAGTAATACTGACTGCAAACGAGCATTATACAGACTGTAGAAGTGCAGTAGTATTGACTGTAGATGTGCAGTAGAACAGAATGTAGACGTTTATTAGAACAGACTGTATACCTGCAGTAGAACAGACTGTAGATGTGCATTAGAAAAGACTGTAGACGTTTATTAAAACAGACTATAGTGGTGCAGTAGAACAGACTGTAGAGCTGCAATAGAACAGACTGTAGAGGTGCAGTTGAACAGACTGTAGATGTGCATTAGAACAGACCGTAAATGTGCAATAGAACAAATTGTAACCTTGCAGTAGAACAGACTGCAGAGCAACAGTAGTACAGACTCTAGATTGGCATTAGAACAGACTGTAGACGTGCAGTAGAAGAGACTGTAGAGGAGAAGTAGAACAAACTATAGAGGTGGAGTAGTAAGGACTGGGGCATTAGAACAGACTGTATTCGAGCAATAGAACAGACTATAGATGTGCAGTAGAACAGACTAACGATGCTGCAGAAGAATAGACTTTAAAGGTGCATTAGTAGAGACTGTAGACGAGCATTAGAACAGACTGTATATGAGTATTAGAATAGACTGTAAACATGCTTTAGAACAGACTTTAGTGGTGCAGTAGTACAGACTGCAGACTTGCATTAGAATAGACGGTAGATGTGCAATAGAACAGACTGTAGACATACAATAGAAGAGACTGTAGAGGTGCAGTTGTACAAACTTCAGAGCAGCAGTAGCACAGACTCTAGATTGGTTTTAGACAGACTGTAGACGAGCATTAGAAATGACTGTAAACGTCCAGTAGAACAGACAATGTGCAGAAGAATAGACTCTAGAGGTGCATTACTACAGACTGTAGATGAGCATTAGAACATACTCTATATGAGTATTAGAAAACACTGTAGAAATGCTTTAGAACAGACTGTAGAGATGCAGTTGTATAGATTGTAGACAAGCATTAAAACAGACTGTAGAAGTGCAGTACTTCAGACTGTAGATGTGCAGTAGAAAAGACTATAGCGGTGCAGTAGTACAGAATGTCGACATTTATTATTGCCCTTCTACTGTCTCTTCTAATGCTCGTCTACTGTCTGTATTACTGCACCTCTACAGTCTGTACTAAAGCACATCTACAGTCTGTTCTAATGCTCGTCCACAGTCTATTCTTATGCAGGTCTTTAGTCTTTACTACTGCACATCTACAGTCTGTTCTAATGGACGCCTACATTCTGTTCTAATGCTCATCTACAGTCTGTTCTATTGTACGTCTACAGTCTTTTCTACTGCACATCAACAGTCTGTTCTAATGCTCGTCTAAAGTCTGTACAACTGCACCTCTACAGTCTGTTCTACTGCATGACTACAGTCTGATCTAATGCCATTTTACAGTCTGTACTATTGCTCTACTGCACTCTATTCTACTGCACGTCTACAGTCATTTTTACTGCACATCTACAATCTGTTCTAATTGTCAGTCTGTTCTACAATCTACAGTCTGTACTAATTCTGCTCTGAAGTCTGTTCAACTGCACGTCTACAGTCTGTTCAACTGCACCTCTACAGTCTGTACTACTGCACTTCTACAGTCTGTTCTAATGCTCGTCTACAGTCTGTATTACTGCACCTCTACAGTCTGTAATAAATGCATGTCTACATTTTTTCTAAAACTAATATACAGTCTGTTCATTTGCTCATCT
>JALDNG010003752.1:0-23400 GCA_024349245.1 Neodontobutis hainanensis
TGGATGGCATGAGAGCAATCGAGGAGTGACCCAACTGGAGGACTTGAGAACGGACTGGTGTTGGAACAAAAAGTCTATTACTGGGACAATTGTCGGGGGCTGGCTCTGAGACCAAGGCCTCTGTGACAACCTCCTCAATCTTCCAGTGAGCCGCCACCACGATAGAAGGTGGGGGAATTATGGGTTCTGGACTGGAGGCAGCTGACTCCGGAGTGAAGAGCCATGACAGAGCATCAGGCTTGGCATTGTTGGAACCAGGACAATATGTGAGTGTAAAATTAAACCTTATTAAGAACAGGGCCCAGCATGCTTTGCGTGAGTTGAGTCTATGTGCAGAGCGAAGATAAGATAGATTTTTGTAATCAGTCCAGATGACAAATGGTCTTTGAGCCCCCTCCAGCCAATGTCTCCATTTCTTGGAGGGCCAAAACAACTGCCAATAGCCCTCGGTTTACAATGTCATAGTTCCTTTCTGCATCCGAGAGATGTCTGGAAAAGAAAGCACACGGATACAGCTTGTTAGTTTCCAGGTAGCGCTGGGAAAGTACCGCTCCTACGCCAAGATCAGACGCATCCGCTTCCATGATAAATTGACGTGTGGGGGCAGGATGGGCAAGGACTGGAGCTGTGGTAAACACTTGAGCTGGTCGGAGGTGCCTTGAACCTCAGGATTCCAGGCAGGCGAAATGGTAGAGGTAAGCTGGGTGAGGGTAGAGGTAAATCCACTGTAATTTCTGATGAATCTTCTGTAAAAATTGGCAAAACCCAAAAAACATTGCATCTGCTTAAAGATAGTAGGAATGGGCCAGTCAAACCCAGGATGTGGCGTGGCTGAAGCGTGGCTTAGTCTTGGCAAAGGAGTTCGTAGGCAGGCAGAGGACACTGGAGGGGAAAGCACAAAAAACAAATTAGAAACTTCCAGGCAAAACTTTACAAGCTCAAAAACTGCTAGGCCATAGATTTCTACCACTGAGTAGTAGGAAATCTTGGAGCCTTTATACTGTAGTTGATGAATAATGAAGAACAGCTGCATCTGCAACAGTGCTCCTTGTCGCTAACCGCTAGAAGGCACTCATCCTGGGCTATATATGCTCCACTGGCTCTCCATAGCTCCAGGACCTGGCTGCTGGAGCTCTCTTTCATCCAGGCTCATAGCACCTTATTTTTACCCATTCAGGGGCACTCCCACTGGGCTTTATTCTCAACTAGTTCTTCCTAACCCAAGGTCCCAGCTGCTGGAACACTCCATCATCCAGGCCCCGTGCTCCTCAACTTTACCCGCTCAGAAGAACTCATCCTGGGCTATATATTCTCCACAAGCACTCACTGTCTATAATTTTTGGACTGTGTTGGGCCAAGTCCTGGTCACTGTTCTGGTCCTCCAGACATGTAATTTTTCCAAGCTAGCCTTATACACCTCCAGCCCTGAGAACCAGAGCCACACACCACATTTTGTAGCCCGCAGACAAGGCCTTTCATTGAGAAGCCTTTTGCTGGCAAACAGCCCCCCCACACCTGAATATTATCATAAAATTAGGTAAATTTAAGGTTTTGGATTGTTCACCCACTAATAGAAAACGTGAGATGGGTTTAGATAATTATGAGACAGGTTAGTTTTACCCTTCTGCTGATGTGTTGCTGCAATAGTAATCCTGCTCAGTAAGAGAGGAACCCCATTACATTTTCAAACCCCGAAACCAAGGCCTGAGTACTGTGCCTTGCAATGAGATTTACCACACTAAAAAGGAAATACAAGTGTCCTTTGGATGGATGATTTTAATGGTTTTCTTTGTAATGTGCTTTGTCATTGATAATAAATAAAAAGTAAAAAAATAGTTTGGCGTTTTTTCATTTTCTATGAAGCTTCTATCTTTCATTTCAGGTTCCTACCACTTATGAAACCTGGACTGTGGCTTTAGCTGTTTTGAGGATAAAACCTGATAATGAATTGCCTCATTTGTAACAAAGTTCCAGAAATTGACAGTCCAAAAGAGGGACAAAAAATCAATGGGATGCGCATCAGTCAGATCTCTCACCCCTGCATAGCCAGTGAATTCATCAAAAGGCTTTATCCACTCTGTCTCTTATGTGTTTCCAGCCCTCATCATCAGTGATAGGGTCATAGCTATTATCTCTTCTTCGGCATTGACCTTGGCCTCTACTGGGCCTCTCCCAGGACCTCTCCCAGGGCCGCTCCCTTCTCCTCCACCTCGGCCTCTCCAAGGGTCTCTCCGTGGTCCTCCGCCTCGACCCCTCCCTGGTCCTCTCCCAGGACCTCTCCCTGGTCTTTCGCCTTGGCCCCTCCCTGGTTCTCCGCCTCGGCCCCTCCCTGGTCCTCCGCCTCAGCCCCTCTCGGGTCCTCTGCCTCGGCCTCTCGCTGGGCTTCCTCACCCTGACTCTTCTCTGCCCCCTCCTGTGTAGACTGCTAGAAACTTGAACAGCGGCATGGCCATCTTTTCAAATGACAAGCATAGACTTTATCAAGTTAACTATACTTACTGTACATGTCAGAACGTAAATGTTCTCCCTCGTAGTCCAAGTCAGCAACAAATTGAACCAATTCTTGGAGCACATGTTTTCCACCTACCAAAACGTGTAGCACTTCTGCGACATTGGCACTAAATGGGTTAATCTCAACCGTAACATATAAAAAAACGGTTTATCAATTGCTAAGGTCATGTTTCCACCAATTTGGCATTCAGATTTATGTCCACATAAAGAATGCACCTCAATAAATGTTAAACAGAAACTTAAACATCTTGTTTCTCTTTAGTTATTCAAATTCACTGAAATGCTCTTAAACTTTAACAATTTACCTTGTTAGTTTAACAATTACCTTTTTATTTACTTATTTCTCATTCACTTCAACTTTCTCAAATAAACATCTAAAATCATCAAAGATGTTTTTAACCATTCTAACATATAGATATGTTTTAACTCACCAGATTGCAAATTTATAATACAGTTTAAATCTTTATTGTATAGATGACACTCATCAGCATCTATTGGTAGTGGTCAGGTATTGTACCTTGATTATAAAATACTATTAAAAAAAAACTTGGTTATTATTTATTTTCTACTGCCTTTTTTAATTACTTAAAACAAATATTTTTCTCAAAAACAAAATTTAATCCCATTCATTTTGTTGTTTACTTTACCAAATACTTTGCCATAGAATCAATAAAAACCCAAATGTGGACTATATTCGTATCAGCAGACCTGGGGAAACTCCTCCCTCAAGAGACTTAAGCTCCGCTCTCTTACCAGTTGATCTCAGAATTGATAAAGTCTCTTGGAATTAGAGAAGAAATGTCTTCACCTTGAAAACTGTGTACAGATGCTTCACAGACATGTTGCTACCAACTTTGGGAATGATACCCTTCAAATGCTACGAGAGCATGAGAAAACTGGCAGACTATAGAAATCATATTAGATTTAACCTACGATGCAGACTAAGTAAACCAATTCCTAAAAGCCTACGGCTGGGTTCTGCAGTTAAGTGTCACAGGGCTGAAAACATTCTACGCCTGGCCCAGACCCACCTTTTGTGTGAAAGGATCAGACAGACTCACTTCACAATAGAAAACCTCCAGACCAAGTTAGATTTCCTACAGAAACAACCTGCAGCGTTGGTTCCAGGAGAAAACTTATAGGAGATTGCCAATTTTATACAGAAGGTACAACTCACACAGCACAAGAGCAAGGATTGGCAGATAAAAAAGTTCCAGATTTTGGCTAATGCACAACAGCAGGAAAATCCGGTCCATTCAAGGTGCAACAAGGATACTACACCAGCCATTGGGGACAGATGGTTAAAGAACCTCTCTGACAGAGTTCTCACCCAAACTGAATATGAGGCTCTTGAAAAAGGCTTAATTTCTCAGTTGCACCTAGGCACATCCCTACAGTAGACCTCATTACAGCAACAGAGTCAGCCATAAGGAAAAATTAATTGTCTGGAAATGAAGATGAAGAATTGAGACTCAAGGTCACAGCTGCATTGGCTAGTGCCAAACCACCCCCCTCCAAAAACACCTCTGAGCCAAGGAGCACTAGAGAAGGACCACAGCATCACCCTTCTGCCAGCAGACAAAGGTAGATGCACGTTGATCCTGAACACAGATGACTACGAGTCCAGTATTAACAGCTTACTCAGTGACACCACCACCTATGAGACACTGAGAAGAGATTCAACAAGAAGAAGGTCATAGACTGTCTGCAGAGGCTTAAGAAGGACCAAGTCATTGATCGACCTCTGTACTCTGTGTAACATCAATCCATGTATTTACTCATGGCTTAACCAAAATACACAAAGAAAAAAATCCACTACAACCCATAGTAGCACAGATTCAGCCACCTACAATATAGCCAAATACCTGGCCATGATTTTGGCTCCATTGGTAGGCCACTCACAACACCATATCATCAACTCACAGGACTTTCCTAACAAGCTAGACACATCTACAGGATGTCACATCCCTCTTTACCTGCATACCCACCAATGAAGCACTTGTGGCAGATGTAGCCCAGTGGGTAGAACAGTCGTCTTTCAACCGGAAGGTAGGCGGTTCGATTCTCACTCTCCCCAAAGTTCATACTGTCGTTGCCTTGGTCAAGACACTTAACACACCTTGCTTCCACTGCTTCCAACACTGGTAATTACTGTAGAACAATGTAAGTTGCTTTGGATAAAAGTGTCAGCTAAATGAATATATGTCTGAATTTTGTCCACAGAGGCTAGATGGATCAAGAGGGGTGTGAAGGAAGCCATTTTTGTAAAAATGTAAAAGCCCTCTTTGAACAGAGGAGGTGGCCTTTAGATTCATGTTGCCTAGTATTTATAACAGTGTTCTGAAACCTAAAACAAAAGAGCCTCACCTTAGAACAACAAATACAGCACCTGAATAGAACAGAATCACTAACGACTCTCCTGAGCCTTAAAGAATCTCACATTTGGAGTCACACTTCCCTTTCATGGCTAAAGACTGTAGACCAGAATAGCCTGGTCCATCAGGTTTGGTTTCAGGGGAAACTCCTCCCTCTAGAGATATAAGCTCAGATCCAACTGCCAGTTAATCTCAGAATTGATAAAGCTTCTTGGAATTAGAAACAAAACGTCTTCACCTTAAAAACTGAGTCCAGATGCTTTAACTTAAACCATTTTTCAAGATGTCCTGGATGACTGAGAACCTTCACAGACATACCTGACAGAAGGTCAAACTGTTTTCCTAATTAAGTATCATATACTTTCTTTAACACATCAGTTTAGTGCAATCTTTTTCTGTCACTGACATTTCTAACGAAACATTTTTTTCAACATTAAAAGGTTTGTTTAATGTAAAAGCTCCACCAAAGTCTGAGAATCTAAAACTCCAGCTCTTAAAAAAAATAACAAAATACAAAACAAAACATTTCTAGCTCCTGAAAGTGAGTAAAGAAAGGGAGGGTAATGTGAAACTCCTGTTATCTTGTGTTACTGTGGGAACATTCTTCGTGAATGTGTTGAATCCACTGTCTCCAATTACTTGTCAGAACCAAACCAGAAAAATCCATAATCGTTTTCCTTTTCTTTTCCCAGGTTCTGGTAACATTTCATCTTCTAATTTTTTTCCTTTTATAAGTGCGCCTATGGCCCAAATATCTATAAACTTGTATTATTTTTATAAACTTGCTTTGCGCAATTTAATTTAAGACTATATTAGTAGTGTCTAAAAGTTCTTCCCATTACAAAGTGATCATTTTCATCCTCCTCCAAGAGCTTGAGGTGCCCTCAGATGGTCAGATAGGGCATTCCAAATCCGAGGAGCGGCAGAACAGAAAGCCCGATCACCCATTGGGCTGAGCTTAGTCTTGGGGGGATAGAGACTGTTTGAGTTTTTTGAACGGAGTGAAAGAGTTGTAGCTGAAGGTTTAAATAGTTCTTTCAGATAGGGGGGAGCATTTCCATAAATGCACTGGTGGGTTAGAATGGTAACCTTATATACAATCCTGGCGGAAACAGGAAGCCAGTGAAGTGAATGGAGAATGGCTGTGATAAGATCATATTTACAAACTCTCAACAGGATCCTCGCTGCACTATTCTGAACATACTGCAGTCTCTGCAGGCTTTTGTTAGGGATCCCGATGAGAAGTGCGTTGCAGTAATCCAGCCTGGAGGAGACAAAGGCATGGACCAGCTTTTCAGCATCTGCTAAGGTTAGTGTTGGACAAAGTTTTTCAATATTTCTGAGATGGTAGAAAGATGTCTTGCAGAGGTTTTTGATATGAGCTTCAAAGCTGAGTTGTGGGTCGAATCTTACAGCAAGGTTGGTGACAGTTGTGGAGAGGGGAATGTCCTGACCAGAGATAGTTATACCAGTTATGGAGGAAGACTGCGTTTTATGTGGTGTGCCAACAAGAATTGCCTCAGTTTTAGAGCTGTTTAACTGGAGGAAGTTGTGCTTCATCTTCACCCTTATTTCCTCCAGACAGGCAGTGAGTGTTGAAGACGAAGATGATGTTAGTAAATTTGCAGATGTGAGCGTTTCTGATTTAATGTACAGTTGTGTGTCATCAGCATAGCAGTGAAATGAGGCTCCATAGCGGCTAATGACATGACCGAGGGGAATAATGTAAATGATGAAAAGAATGGGGCCAAGGACTGACCCCTGAGGGACCCGCAGGTAACTATGCGTGCCCGTGTTACCGGGACCTTGCATTTCCAAGTGAAATGTACTCTGTTCTATTAGTGAGGTACAATTTAAACCAGTTTAGCGCAGTGTCAGTGAGTCCAGTGGTTTGATGCAACCGATCAAAGAGTATGAGGAGGGATGAGCCTGCATCAGCAGTCATTCGTAGGTCGTTTGTGACTCTGAACAGGGCAGTTTCCATACTGTGTGCATCACGGAACTTAGACTGAAATTTTACAAAAAGATTGTTGTTTTTGAGATGATCATGGAGGTGAGAAGCAACTACTTTTTCCAGTACTTTGGAGATGAATGGGAGATTGGAAATGGGCCTGTAATTTGCACATCTGGGTTAAGGGTGGGTTTTTTGAGAAGTGGTCTGATTATGGCAGTTTTTAGAACAGATGGAACATTGCCAGACTGGAGAGAGTGGTTTATTATAGTGGTAATCAGAGGACTTAGCACAGAGGTAATTACTTTCACTAGAGCTGTAGGAACAGGGTCAAGCGCACAGGTGGTGGGTTTCATCCTTTTGATTATATTCTCGACCTCTTGCTGTGTGATTTCTGGAAAGCGTACTCCAAAATTGCATGCTGTAAGTGGATATTCTGGATGGATAGTGGTGAGGATCTAAAGGTAGAGTGAATTGAGTCAATTTTTGTTTTGAAAAAGTCCAGTAAGTTATTACAGTGCTCTCCTGTAGTTTCTGTGAGTTAGGGGGTTTGTAGTTTGAGTAGATGATTTATGGTGGAGAACAGCTGTTTGGACTATTTCTGATGACATTTGAGTAAAAATTTGACCGTGCCTTTATAAATGATTTTGAGTAGTCCTTTTGGTGTTCCCGAAAAGCGATCTTGTGCACAGTGAGACCTGTGGCATGCCCAGCTGCCTTTATTTTCCGTAGTTCACTGTTATACCAGGGGGCTGATCGGGTGAAAGTGACTGTTCTGGTTTTGACCGGGGCAAGATTCAGCATGCTTCTGAGGGTTGTTATTATAGTAGTCCACTGAGTCCATAGGAGGTACACGGTTTACAGAGAGGAGATGCTGGGTATCACATGCCATCGACTCTAGGTTAATGTTTTTCAGATTTCTGAAGCAAATTTGACGTTTGGGCTTGATGAGGCTGGACAGGGAAGACCTTATGATCAGAGACTCCAGATCATACACCAGAAGATTACTAAGATAAACAGAATTTGTAATGACTAAATCGAGAGTATGGCGCCTGGTATGAGTGGGGACATCGACAAGTTGTGTCAGTTGAGTTATTGGAGGAATTCTGCTGCAAAATAACAGGTTGAAGAGTTGACATGAATATTCATATCTCCAAGTACAATGATATTAGCAGACATTGTACAGAAGAAGAAAGAATACTGGACATCTCTGAGATGAATGATGAGTTTTGTTTGGGTGGCCGTTAAATAAAAGGTATTGTAGTGGAAAAAAGGTACTTACATTTAAATGCTAAGCATTCAAACGAAGACAGCTCAGGCAGGGTTATAGGGGACAGAATCAGATAATTTCGGTAGATGACAGCCAGACCACGACCTTGCCCTGTACTGCGGGCTTTCTGTAAGTAGCAGTAACCAGGGGAACAGGTCTCATTTAAAACAGAATAAACGTCTTGTTGATGCCAGGTTTCTGTAAGGCACATCTAAACACTTTTCTAGAATATGATCATGTGTGAGGGCAAGATTTGTTTGTAATGGATTGTGCATTAAAAAGTTCAGTCTTGATATTTGATGCAACAATGTGTCTCTGTATTGACCGAAGTACACTGAGATCTGTTCCGTGTTTTCTCCAGTTTCCATCCAAGTCGGTGCGTAGCGTTGTCGTGGAAACTCCAGCACTACTAATCCTAGGCGTGACGGAGCCCTGATGACGTGTTCGAGATGCGACGGCGCACGCAGACCAGATGGTTTAGATTTTGTGATCAGACCTGGATAGAACAAACTTTCGACGGCAGCTTCTGTGAATGTAGCGGGGTCGGTGAGGGGGTCCAAGCCGTTCAATGACTGATGTACACAATGAAGTGGTATAATTGTTGAATTTCCCAAGTTGAATGGCTGAAAAGTTCAGCATCATGGCAGTCGTGGAGAGTGATTTGTTAGCCAAAAGCCATGCCCAAACGGTACAAGGCAGTAATGAACAGATAGCAAAAACCCCAAGCTAGTACACGTAGCAACAACTGCTGCACTGTAGAGGGTTTTCAATTTGAGAAAATGGCGAAAAACACAGAAGCGGCGAACAAACCACGCCAGCGTTCTCTCTGTCCTCTCCGTCTATTATATTGCGGAACAGAGGCGTCAGAATTAAATTCTACGCAGGGCACTGGTAATGACAGCAATCCTGCGACACAGACCCCACTGCCGCCCTCGCCGGTTTTGAACGAGACCCGGTTGGACCTCTAGTTGGTGGGAGAACTTTGAGAACGAAGTGGTTGTTGCTGAAGAATGGAGAGAGAATTTTCGTTTGTCGAGGACATCGCTGTTGACTTCGAGTGAGCTGCTTTGCCCGTACATTGAAGGGCAGACAACTGTAATGAGATCGCCTGTCAGTGTTGTCAAAAAAGTTGCCTGCACACTGTACTATTTAGCAGACGAGCGGAGATTACGCAAGAATGCAAACACCTTTGGATTATCAAGACAGGTGGTGTCTAAAATAGTAAGGCATGTATGTGAAGCAATTACTGTCCACTTGGGCCCTGTGTATATACAGTTACCTGTCACTGAGTCCAAAGTAAACAAACTTGTAGTGGGGTTTCACTAAGCCCATGGCATTCCTCAGTGCATTGGTGCTGTGGATGGGACCCACGTAGAAATTAAGCAGCCATCTACAAATGCTATGGATTACTTAAACAGAAAGGGTAGGTTTTCTCTTAACATACAAACCACATGTGACTACAAATAAGCACTGTAGGGTGCTCAGTAACCAACTAGTTCACTGGAAACATTAACTTCCATAGTAGAAAAAAAATACAATGGAAGTCAATGTTTCCAGTTAACTAATTGGTTACTGACATTCTTCAAAATATCTTCCTTTATGTTCAGCAGAACAAAATTCATACAGGTTTGAAACAACTTGAGGGTGAGTAAATGATGACAGAATTTTAATTTTAAAGTGAACTATGCCTTTCAAAATTATCCCTGCCTTTACCAGTTGTAACATTAACATGATGAACACATTAACACATTGATAAGTTCTCCAGTAATAAAATATCTGTTTTCTGAAATTAATTCAACAATTTTTTTATTTGATACTTTATTCATGTTTTTGTTGAAACATATATGTTTTACTTGTAACAGGGTACCTTTCTACTGTGCTATTGGTACTTTTACTTAAGTAAATGATCCGGTACTTATTCCACCACTGCAACAGAAACACCGGTACCGGTATGTATATAGAGTAAATCTACATTCTACTTTTATATACAAAATGCACTTCTTAATGGTCAACGATAAAGGATACATACATTAAGTAGAGCGCTCCTCTCCTTCACCACTGAGGGGGCCAAAGTGCTGCCATCAGAGTCTTGAAGTTGATCAGACACAGGAGACATTTCCGCAGCCGAGAGATCAAGTGTAGAAGATGCAGAATCTGAACTGGGATGAGAGGCCATATCAACATCTGTCGTTTCTATACTAGATGGAATTGTTGTCGTTGCAGGAGAACCACCCCCATATCTGCTCACATAGTTCAAAATAAAGTAGAACCGCTCTGCCATGGCTGCTTTTCCGACCGGTATCCACCTGCCTGTATTTACCCCGTATCGCCTTAAGCTTGTTGGTGATGATGGTCCTGGTTATATCCTCTTTACGATGAGGAAACTCTTGGGACATCTCAGAAGGGTACTGCTCTAGAAACAGCGCTAGGATGTCAGCATACTTGGACTGGCAAGACTCCCAGTCCACGCTTTCCTGAGTTTTGCAAACTTTGTATTCAAGTGTGACAGTAAGGAACAATTGAACTTCATCATCACTCCAAACATGACTCCCCCTTTCCTCTGTGCGCCATGTTTGTTAGCCTACCGGAACTGGTAATAACTTTTTTTTAGATTTCTGATTGGCCAACATGCCTTTACGATTAGGGTGATATTGCCGCCTGCTGGTGTGGCATGCTCTTGACAGCGCTTGATAGCGCTTGAGGGAAAACTCTGGTTACAAAAATACCCGTGTCCGTGTGGACTAGGCCCAAGATGTAAATAGGTCTCAATCAGAACACATACTTTTAGTATGATATCTTAGCATTTAGCGATCACCCGCACCTTAGGTACTAAACTAAATGGAAATGCATGAATATAAATAGATGACATGCAGCCAACAAACAGGTCTATCCTAAACTTTTACTTCCGGAAGCCTTTTTCCACAAAAATTTCTTTACAGCTGTTTACTCCAATTCTGTCTGACCCGTACTACTTGAGACTTACAGGAAATGCTTTTTGTGCATTTCCCCGTGCACTTCAGGGTCCACTCTCCAATGGAAGGTTCATGTAAGTCGCTTTGGATAAAAGCATCTGCTAAGTGTCTAAATGTAAATGTAAAGATCCGGCTACCAGGCGCTTTCATGCAAGCCCCAACCCCGGGCCTGGCTCCAGGGTGGGGCTCCGGTTGTGCCATACCGGGCAACGTGATGTACCTTGATGTTTTATTGGCAATAAAGGGTTTTGGGGGATTATCATTAAATGTTTTACAACACACAGTAAACCCCACACAACAGCACAGAGTTTGTGCATGTAGTGTCAGATGACTGCTAGACAATAGAGAAAATGCAACATTTTGCCTCCTGGACACCTCCCTAGGGAGGTGTCCAGGAGGCATGTCCCACTGGCAGGGGACCTTGGGGAGGACCTAGGACATGCTGGAGGAAAGGGAAGTCTGGGCGTCTCTGCTCAGACTGCTGCCTCTGTGACACTGTTAGAAAACTACAAACCGGTTTCCCTCCTTCCCTTCATTACCAAAGCCCTGGAGCGAGTTGTGTTTAACCAGCTCTCCTCCTTTTCTCACACTCCTGGACAACCTCCTAGACCAGAACCAGTCTGGGTTTAAGAGCGGACATTCCACAAAACTGCACTGCTCTCAGTCATCGAAGCCCTGAGACTGGCAAAGGCAACATCCAAGTCATCTGTACTCATCTTACTGGATCTGTCTGCTACCTTTGACACTTTAATCATCATATCCTCCTGTCTTCTCTCAGTGCCTTGGGTGTCTCTGGAATGGAGTTGCAATGGTTTAAGTCTTATCTCTTGGGTAGGTCATTCAGAGTATCCTGGAGAAATTAGGTCTCTGAGTCTCAACATCTGAATACAGGGGTACCACAGGACTCAGTGCTTGGACCACTACTCTTTTCCATAAACATGACATCCCTTGGCTCTGTCATTCAGAAGCATGACTTTTCCTATTACTGCTATTCGGATGACACTCAACTCCACTTGTCATTTCAACCTGATGACCCGTCTCTGCTCGCGTCTCGGCGTGCCTGAGTGACATCTCACTTTGGATGAAGGACCATCACCTGCAGCTGAACCTTGGAAAAACAGAACTGCCTGTGATTCCGGCCAAACCCAAAGACCCACCACAACCTCTCCATTCAACTGGGCTCATCAACCATTACACCGTCCAGCACTGCCAGAAATCTGGGAGTGGTAATTGATGATCAACTAAACTTCACAAGTCATGTTGGCAGCACCATCAGGTCCTGTAGATTCATCCTCTACAACATTAGGAAAATTAGATCTTTCCTATCAGAGCACTCTACGCAAATCCTAGTCCAGGCTCATGTCTTGTCCAAACTGGATTATTGCTAATGCTAATTACTAATTACTAATGCTCTTCTGGCTGGACTCCCTGCCTGCACAACCAAACTTCTGCAGCTGATCCAGAATGCAGCGGCGACAAGGATGGTCTTCAATGAACCGAAGAGAGCGCATGTAACTCCTCTATTCATTAGGATACACTGGCTCCCGTTCATGCCCGCATCCAATTCAAAGCTATGCTCTTGGCCTACAACACCACCACTGGTTCTGCACCCTCACATCTTCAGTCAGTAATACAGACCTATGTTCCTACCAGAGCCTTGCGCTGTGAAATCAAACAACGTCTGGTGGTACCATCACAAAAAAGAAAAGAAATTGCATACCTTCTCTGGATCTGTTCCACATTGGTGGAATGATCTACCTGCTGCTACAAGATCAGCAGATTCTGAAGCCATTTTAAAAAATAACGCCTGAAAACACGTCTTTTCCGTTGACATTCTCCTGCCTTTCTATCTCTTTGAAAAAATAATAATAATAGTAAATAAATTAATTTGAAAATAATGAATGAATGATTGAATGATTTAATTAATTAATTAATTAATTAATTAATTAATTAATTAATAAAACATGAGCACATGAGGCCTTGTCACAGATTGTACTTAACAGAAGTGTGTAAAGAATGTGGACAAGTGTCTTCTCATTTAACAACAGTATTAAAACATTATTTTACTTAAGTATATTTTGTTATTATATGCCAGAGCTGAATAAAGAATCAAAATAAAAAAAGCATTATCAACCCAATGAACCACAACATAACTAACTAATAATAATGTTTTATTAATAATAATGTTTTACTGTGTGGACTAACGTGTCCACACAGTAAAGGTGGCCAAAGACTACAGCTACATCCCTCGGCAGAGGGAGCTGTAGCTGCAGAGCAGAATTTTGGGGAATTGTCTAAAGTCTCCCGTCGGCACTCCCAGGAGGACAAATGACCCTCGGCCCTTGGACTTCTTCCTGGAGTTGTGCTCCCACCCACAGCTGAACTGGCACAGACAAAACTCCACAGAGGACAGGTGTGTCAGTCACTTTCACAAGAACTACGTTTAGGTCTCATGCAGCAGTGGGAAAGTCTTTGTTATTTATCAGCTTTGCACAAGAATTTCTAGGTGCACTTACCTACACTGCTGTAAACATGTTTGTTCATTCTCAAACACTATCTGTATGTCTGTGTAATACATGCCATAATAAAGTTATAAAATGTATGTTAATTACCATCAAAATGACACCAATACTAACTGTTTCTCTTGCTTTCTGTCTCTCTCTCTAGGACATGACTCGGCCACATAAACCAAAGGCAGCAACAAAAAGAGACTTTGGATCAATGCAACACTTCTTTATTCTAAATATGTGTAGGAAAGAATCTATAATTATATATCTGTATAAACTGTTCAATTAAAAAAACACCATGTTGTGGGCTGAGACCCTTTTGGCAGCATTTGTTTTCTAGATTTGTTTGCATGACTCTGCAGTTCAGGCAGGTGCACAATGCTGGCTGAGCCCTGTTTTTCTGGGCCTGGTGTGGCTCATCTGTTCTCCATCACATCCATACAAACCTCTGGCAGACAAGTTACAACAATCTGGAGAACATTATCCTCCTCCTCCTGCGACAGCAGCTGTAACTGTGCATGATAATGGAAGGATTATCATGCACAGTTTATTTGGGTGTGTGATCATTTCTGTAGACATATGACCTACCTACCTCTGTTGTCCTGGAGCAGCTGAAGCCCCCTCAGTCTGTCCTGCTCACTGACAGCTCCAGCTCCTGCTCTCCTCCTTCTCATTGTCAGAGGTCTTCTCCACAGGAGCTTGAGAGCCCGAACTACATGGCAGCATAGTTTGACGGCTCTGTACAACATCGCACATTAAACAGCCCCAGACCATTACAAACCCGGTCAACTACATAATACAAATAATGCCTAAACTCCCTGTACCAAAGGAGTGTGAAATCTTCTCGAATGCTAGCAAAACAAGCTCACAAAGCGCAAAGATATCATCTTTGGTCGAGAGTGTCGAAGCTACCAGCATGGCTAGCCGACGCGTGCTAACTAAGATCAGATAGCTCCGCTCTGAGTTCAGCTCGAAGTTGGGCGGAATAATCAACCAATTGGGGGAGCTGACAAACCCTATCTCGGTGATGGAGAATAATTTAGGCAAAATTAAACGAGATGTGACAGCTAATGAAAAACAAATCGAGGAGGCTGAAGCCCGCATAGCCTATACAGAGGACGCGCAGGATAGGAGCGAGACTGATCATGCGAAAGCAACAAAGCGGCTTGCATACCTGGAAGAAAAGACAGAGGACCTAGAAAACCGCAGTAGGAGGAAAAATATCCATCTGTTTGGTCTTAAGGAGGGAGCTGAGGGTAAGCGTCCTCTTTTGGACTTTGTAACCAATATGCTACCCCAGTGGTTGGGCATCGAATCCGACAGAGTGTTCATACTAGAAAGAGCCCACCATACACTGGCCTCAGTTATCCCCAACCAGAATCGAGCCGTCCTCCTCTGCTTTCTCAACTTTCAAGATAAAGAATTCGTCTTACGCTCCACGAGACAATGGGACATCACACACGATGGATCCAAACTCGCGTTCGTCCAGGATTTCTCTGCGGAGACGATCCGACGAAGACGGGAGTTCAACACTGTAAAAAAGCTGTTTGTGGACATGGGGACCTTCCGAGGATTTCATCTCCAAACATGTAAACTGAGACTGCTACACAATGGGAAGATCCAGATGTTTTCCTCCCCACAAAAGGCTGAGGAATTCCACCACAAAATCTCCATATATATATATATATATATATATATATATATATGATACTTTTCTAACATTGTAAATAGAAGAGAGCAAGGCTAAGCAAAAATTATTATTAAAAATTATTATTATTATTATTATAATTTTTTACCTGCATACTTGCTGCTAAGTGGAGTGAAGTAGGCTGCCATCTAGGACTCTTAAGTTTTAACTCTTTTCTTGCCCGTTCTCCTGCACAGAGAGGCCGCCTTTTTCTAAACAGATGCGCGCTGTTGACAGTTAGCTGTTACTTACTGGTCAACTTGAGGGTGCTACGTGTTTCAATGGGGTTGCCTATTTGTTTGGGGACTAGGCTAGGGTTTTGGGGATGCGGGGAGGGAGTGGGTAGAGGGGGCCCCTCATACTCTACCCATGTTATACTTTTTGTTTTATTATTTTATTAGTCTTATATTGTTTTTTTCTTTGACTTTTACTTTACCATGGTCACACGTAACCAATGTAGCAGACCAAACTTTGTATGTTTAGTACACTTAATGTAATAACGTTTAATGTCAGAGGCCTCGGGCACCCAATCAAGAGAATTCTTACATTCTTAAAAAAAAAAAAGTAGAAATAGCTTTCCTTCAGAAAACCCATTTGTCCAATGAAGAGCACAATAAACTCAAGAGAGATTGGGTCGGGCAAGTCTATTTCTCTAGCTTTACTAGTAATAAAAGGGGAACCGCAATACTCATTCCCAAAAAAATACCTTTCATATTTAAGGAGCAATATAGCAATTTTGGCGGCAGGCAAATATTAATCAAGGGGATGCTATATGGACAAGAATTGACATTGTTAAATGTATTTGCACCAAACAAAGATAAACTTGAGAAAACTAAACGCAGCCAGAAGTAATCTTAATCTCATTCAAACAGAACATATTAAAAAACTTTTATTCTTCACTAAACATAAATATCATGAATATGGTAACAAGCCGAGTAAACTCTAGCTTATCAAAATGCCGAAAGTACAATAAAGTGCGCATGTGGGTTAAGTGTCTTGCCCAATGACACAGCAACAGTATGAACAGGGGAGCCACTGTGTCCTATAACTACAGAAATTATCACACACCCAAACATTCTTTTGTAAAGCTGATAAATAAAGACTTATCCACTGCTGCACGAGACCTAAATATAATGTTTCCTTTTAGAGTGACTGACATACCAGTCCACTGTGCAGTTGT
The DNA here is from genome assembly GCA_024349245.1 of Neodontobutis hainanensis. Taxonomy (NCBI): domain Eukaryota; kingdom Metazoa; phylum Chordata; class Actinopteri; order Gobiiformes; family Odontobutidae; genus Neodontobutis; species Neodontobutis hainanensis. Next base: position 16,454 of record JALDNG010003752.1, read on the forward strand.
GTCTGTACTCCAGGAAGAAGCTCAAGGGCCCGAGGGTCATCTGTTCTCTTGGGAGTCCCCATGGAGACTTTAGACGATTCATTAAAATTCTGCTCTGCAGCCGGGGGATGTAGCTGTATTCTTTGACCATCTTTACTGTGTGAATACATTAGTATACATTACTCTTTCCACCACCAGTGGTGGTGGTAAGCTACATCTGTAGCCACAGCTACCCTGAGGCAGACTGACAGAGACAGGGCAGCCATTACGCGCCTACGGACTGTCCGACCATCACCAAACATTCTTACACATTCATACATAGGCAAAGAGGGTTAAGTGTCTTGCCCAAGGACACAGCGACAGTATAAACTGTGGGGAAAGCGGAAATTGAACCGCCAACCTTCCGGTTGTAGGACTACTGCTCTACCACTGACTCATCCGGCCTTTCCAATCGGTTTTCTTGTACAAAATTTAAAGACAAGATTCTAACAATGTCAAGATCAAATGCCTGACACGGTAGGCTATTTTCACAAACTAACACACTACAGTATTTAAAATAGCATATGCATTAGTTAAAATCGCAATTTAATTTACAGAGCAATCCCTGCAAATATTTTAGGTTAACTGTAGCCTAGTTTATAGATTATGAATGAAGTGAGGAGCGGATTTTTTAAAAGTCAGAGCGTTGTGGTTTTCACTCGCTCTTTGAGCGCTCCACTGCCGCTCCATCACGAGTACAATTCATGCCAACGGGCCACATGATAACTACATTTTAGCCAGAACTAGAGCTTAGATTGGCTCAAAAAATTAAGCCCGACCCTACCCGAGCCCGTGCCCCGAGGGCCGGCCCTGCCCGACACATAACTTTAATTTTGAGCTCAAGCCCGATTTAAACCCGACCATTTTTAATACGTGGGCGTTCTGAGGAGAACGAGCCTGTAATGACTAATGAGCGGACTCAGCTCAATAATCCGCAGGTGCTCATGAACACACCTGTAAAATGATGTTTGTTCAAATCCAGCTCAGACATGACATAAATCTGTAGCTTACTATACTTATTACTTGTAGCCATTAAACAATGTTTTTTTCTTTCATATTTATGTTTAAATATTATTATTAATTTTAAATTTCATCTGATTATGATAGACTATAAGTGCAAAGATGCGAGAGGGTCAGAAATGATTTTGGTGGTTATATTTAGTTTAATATTAATTGTGTTTTGTAAAAAGCCTTTCTTTCGTTTTGTACAAATTGTCTCTAAATTTTAATAAAGGTTTCTTCAAATTGCATGTATTTAATAAATAAGAAGCAAATAAGTAGACTATGCTTTCATTGCTCATGAACTGGAGCACGTCTCAAATAAACTGAAACTCAGCAGGTTTGCCTTACATACATGAGAAATATGTAACCTAATATGTGTAGAAACGAAAAGATTTAAATAAGAATAGTGCACTGTTCAGAACTCACACAGTAAACGACCAGCTTGATACAGATGGATCACAACTTTAGCAGTTAGCCGCAAATTTCCTCGGCGCGAAGATGGAGCGGTGTTTCTGATATCAGTGAGTGAGGAGTGGAGAGGGGAGCGCGAGATGGTAAACCCGGAGCTGGAGCGGAGTGATTCTTGAATGCATAGAGCGTGGAGGGGAAATTGCCGCCTCCACTCCGCTCACATACTAGACTCGCAAGACTGCAGCGGGCGGGGCATCACGATGGTGTTTGTCCATTGTGATGTTGGTCAGCCATCACGATGGGCGATATCATCGGCACAACCCTTGTCTGATCATACAAAACTCAGTTTTGGGAGGGATCAAACACATTACGTCCATCAAAATGGGAATAAAGTGGTCTGGCAAAAGCTGAATAAACAATCTTATCTCAAAGGATTTATGATTGTTTGACATGGTGCCAGTGTTCTTTCCTGTTCATGGATCACCTTTGGCCTGGGTCCTGGTTCGAATCACCTTTGGCGAAAGCCAGTGTTAATCAAATTGCCTCCTTGTTTCCTGGATTGAAAACAACACTGATAATTCAAAGGCATAGACAGTTAATCCGGGTGGAATTTGTGACTTGGTCCTGGGTCTGCTACAGTTCTGACTCGTTCATGTCAAGTCCGGACTTGCCAAGAACACAAGTCCTGGCTTGCAAACTTGAGTATTGAGAAATTGCCCAGGAAAGCCGGGTCCAATCAGAGTCAGTTGGAAAAGAGACGAAACGTCTTCACTTTGAAAACCTAGTTGCCATCACATAATCACAAATCTTAGATACATACGCTACAGCTTAGCCTGGTTCTACCAGACTCTCGTACATTTCATTTGTACAGAGAGTCTGGCCTCGCTCCATTGACAAGCGTTTACTTCCTTGTATGCGGGAACTCTGTTGAAGTTTAAAACTATTGGATCTGCCCAGAGTCACAGGATCTGCCATAGCCAATCGCTAACGTGTGGTCGTGACATATGTCATGCGCCGAAACCGACCGGAAACAACAAGTCACTCCCTCTGTTCGCTGATTGGTCCTACAAAAAATTGATTTCTGGAAACCTAAGAATATACAGCGATCCCAGACTAAGTACTAAAGCGAAATGAAATTGAGCGGAAGTACGTAGGAGGGCGGAGCCAGGCTAGCTACAGCTGCCAGAGAAATAGAAAATTCAACACAAACAGATCGAGTTGACCGAACAACACATAAACTTAATGTTAAAGTAAATAATATTTACACTTTGATCCTAAAAAAATGAAGCAGATAACATAGAAGGATCTCTGCAACTGTAGAGAAAGTATTAACACAATAAATTGAAAGAAAACGAAGACAAAATAGCATAAAGATCTAATTCTAAGTATTTTAAACGAGCCAATGTATTTAGAATAACTTTGCAGTTCTGGACAAAACCACACAAGTTTTAACTGAGTGGTGCACAAGTGATGATAATAATAAATTAGATACAAGCACATGCAGCACTAATCTATCTAATGATGCATGGTCTATTAATACTGGTATTTTGAATAATGCTGCCCCTATTGGTTCAAGTGATAATTATGCCCCTACATTGTGTAACACTGCCCCAACTGGTCCAATTTGTGATTGCATACCTGTTGATGTATCTGCTTCCCCTAGTGGCTCAAATGGTAACTGCATACCTGTTGATTTATCTGCTTATCATTTTTCATAGCGCTTTTTTGTATTCTTCTTGGGCACCCAAAGCGCTTTACATGATCCTTCCATTCCTCCCATTCACACACATTCACACCTGGGCCAGATAGAGAGGGGGCACCACCAAACACAAATCTACAATCACACACATTCATACACCAGAGCTGTGGCACTGGGAGTGGTGTTAGCAAAGTTGGGGCCCTAGGCAAACCTTTGAGAAGGGGCCCTTCCTCATTTCTGCCTTAATGTACCGGTAGGGCTTAAGGTTGAGAGAGTCTGTATCCCATCCTCAATGGTCAGAAGGCATTACAAAATAAATATCAATTTGGTTGTTTTTTATTGATAATAATTGGTCACACATCACCAAATGAAAGCTATTCAATAAAAGTTTGCAGACAGTGTCAGACAGTAAGTTTGAGGGTTTGTGAATTAAAAAAAAATTATGCAATTCTCTGCTTTCTGGTGCATTTTAAATGAGTTCATGAACCTTTCAGCTGCTACAGGGTGTGTAAATGTATAACTACAAAACCATAGATTTGCTCCAGTTCTTTAATAACTGCACCTACACCAAAGCCCATATTACAGAAGCCTATTCAAGTAATTAAGTGGTTTATTAAACATTACATCTGGAAAGTTAAGTTCATGCCTTTTATATCTGACACTAAAGTACAGGTTGGTCACAGAATTCATCCAATTGACTGTTTAACCTGCTGTGTATCAGCTGCTGTTCAGGGTAGGCTATTTTTGTGATTTCAGATTTAGAAGTTGTGCAGCTCTAATGCTGTCCTTTTCTGCCTCCACCAAAATAAAGTGCCCCCATGGGGCCCGGCTGGTTTAGCCCGAAGAGCAATGTGGGACCAACCTCCCGTGGACCCACCACTTGCTGGAGGATCCGTGGGTGCGGGAGGTTGAGAGGTACCAACTAGAGATAGTGGGGCTCACCTCCACGCACAGCCTGGGCTCTGGAACCATACTTGAGAAAGAGGCTGGACTCTCCACTACTCTGGAGTTGCCCATGGTAAGAGGTGGCGGGCTGTTGAGGGTTTGCTTATAGCCCCCCAGAATGAGAGGGTTGCTTCTCTGCGCCTTCGGGCCGGGGATAGGTGTTTTTTGTGTTTACTGTTGTTTGCGTTTACAGGCCAAATGGCAGTGCACAGTACCCGGCCTTCTTGGAGTTTCTGGGAGGGGTGCTGGAAAGTGATCCGACCAGGGACTCTGTTGTTCTACTGGGGGACTTCAACGCTCAAGTGGGCAACAACAGTAACCCCTGGAGGGGTGTGATTGGGAGGAACGGCCCCTCTGATCTATACCAGAGTGGTGTTCTGTTATTGGACATCTGTGCTAGTCACAGTTTGTCCATAACGAATATTATGAAGAAAAGATTAAAGCAAAAGCATCTAGACTCTTCAAGGTGAAGACTCTAATTGTCTCTAATTCCAAGCGACTTTTTCAGTTCTGAGATCAACTGGTAAGAGAGCTGAGCTTATATCTCTAGAGGGCCTTAATTTGGACATTGCTGTCCTCAAAGAAATGCCCTTTCAGTTTGAGGTGAAGGTGGACTGGAGACTCAAGTCCATCAGAATTGGCTCTTCTGTGCTGATAAATCCTTTTGTTTCTCCAACATAATTGTCACTACACTGAAATGCATAAACTACATTACTCTGTTTGTGCGATGGGATCTTGTCTTTAGGATGGACCAGTTTATGATACAAAATATTTACTGGTTTAAAGTGGACTGGAATGTTGTGTTTGCAGGAGATCCTTGTAAGTTTTTCAGATAAACCAGACACATAAGGTATAACTACACCCTTCCCTTTTGTCCCTGGTTCCTGTCTTTATAGATATGTTGTTCTTCTTTCCGTTTACCTTCTGAGGTTGTGGGCACCTCTTGAGGTCTGTGATAAAGAGTCCTGATGACTCCCAACTTGTCCTGCAGAAGCTCAAACAGCACATATTGCTGTGTGTGTTGGCCTCCTATAAACTTCTACTTGAACAGTCCTGTCCTCACAAATAACCACTGCACAGTCAAAGAAAGCTAGGCAGTTGTCTATGGCATCGTCCCATGTGAATTTGATGTTCTTGTCCACTGCGTTGATATGCTGTGAAAGGTTCTACTTCCTGGGTTCTGATTTTGACCCATGTATCATCAACATATCTGAACCGCTGACTGGGCACTGCACCTGGAAAAGAGGCCACAGCTCTGTTCTCCACTTCCTCCATGTACAGGTTAGCCACAATCGGGGAGACGGGTGATCCCATGCCACAGCCATGTTTTTGTCTGTAGAAGTTACCTCTGAACTGGAAATAAATAGTGTTTAAACATACCTCCTGTAAATTGGATATATGGTCCGGGGTGAGGTTGGTCCTGTCATGTAGAGATGTTTCCTGTAGTCCCTTCCTTACAGCCACGAGTGCTTCCTTGCTGGGTATACAAATAAAAGAGGGATGTAACATCAAAGGAGACCATTGTCTCATCTGCCTTTAGTTGTAGATGTTTGATTTTGTTAGTAAATTCCTGTGAGCTGATGATATGGTGTTGTGAGGGGCCTACCAATGGAGCCAAGATGGTGGCCTAGTATTTGGTTACATTGTAGGTGGCTGAATCGGTGCTGCTTACTATGGGTTGTAGTGGAATTCTTTCTTTGTGTATTTTGCGTAAGCCATAGATACATGGAGTGGTGTTCCCAGGATACAGCCTGTAGTACAGAGGTTGATCAATGACTAGGTCCTTTTCCAGCCTTTGCAGACAGTCTATGACATTCTTCTTGTAACCACTTGTTGGATCTCTTCTCAGTGTCTCATAGGTTGTAGTAAGCTATTAATACTGGACTCGTAGTCTGTGTTCAGGTCTGTTGGAAGCAGTCTTGTAATCCTCCATGTTCCCAGAGACAAGGCCCGAGTTGAAAGCAGTCTCGGACCACAGACCGTTGCAGACAGATTTGTCCACCCACGACAAAGTCTTGATAATTTACTTGCCGTAGTATCCTTGACAACTTTTCCAATGAATCCCACAACCGCTTAAACTCGATATCTTCGCCCTAACTGCTGTAGGACATGTCCCAGCTAGCTGAATACAGCGCTTCCTGGAGAGCCTGTCACTTCTCTCACGGCAGGGGGTTCCTGAAAAGTGTTCTGTAAAAGTTTTCCCTATATCCCAATATTTAGGAGTGTCCTTCTGTCATGTGCAATAGGAAACAAAATAAAACTTGATGCCAATTTTGGACACTCCCAGGCTCTGATAATTCCCCCACCCAAATATTTCTATTTGCATTTATTGTATAGAAAATTCCTATTCCTTTTGCGTTTGTCATATTTTTAAGTTCTAGTTTTTAATCCCAAAAATTGGCATTTAAGGCGTTACATTTTATTAAGACAATAAATATTTGTTATATGGTGAGGACAGAAGCTAATAATGATGGAAGCTTGTTTCCGCCACTGAATAAAAAAAATAAATAAATAATTCCAAGTTTTTATCTCACAATTCTGACTTTTATATAATAAGATATATAAGATATAAACTCGCAATTCTGAGATATAAACTCGCAATTCTGAGATATAAACTCGCAATTGAGAGAAAAAAATCAGAATTGTGAGATTTAAACTCGCAATTCTGACCTTTTTCCCTCGAAAGTGCTGTTACTTTGACATTGCGACTGCGATCAAGCCATCCCCGTTTCGCAAAACACCAGTCAAGCCAGCCCTGTCTTTATTTCGGAGCGCACCCGTATTAGATGTTTTACGGTAATGCAAGGAAACAGCGCCTAGACGTCCTCCCGAACTGATCAATGTTCGTTTTTTACATTTTCAACTCTCGGTA
>JALDNG010003753.1:0-23924 GCA_024349245.1 Neodontobutis hainanensis
CGTTCTGCTATTGTAAGATTACCTAATTAAAAGCATAGAAATATCCTTTTAAGCCTTTCTTTGTCCCTTCAACGTTAGAAAAGGTTATGATCCCAAAATATTGAATCAACCATAACGAGAAAAATATCTTGGTGACGAAAATTTATAAAACTATTCATTGTGGAGAAAATATAATTTTACTTTTTCCCATGGATATAAGGCAAAGGGGTAGGCTCCTTATAAAAGGCAGAGGATATGTTTGGAGTTTTAATATGAACTTAACATCTTAACGATATTAAAGAGGGTGTCTATCATAATAATAACGTCTCAGGCCAAAGATAACCAAAAGAGCGTATTTAGATGTAACTACCTTTGAAAAATGTCATCCATGATTTAAATTAATCTAATCTACTCTAAATATATCTTTTCATTGATATGTTTTTCCCAGTTCTGTGAATTCATAAATTCAACCATCTGAGAAGCAATTCACATTTGACCGAATTCTTTTGTTCTTGAAGTTATTTTCAAAAATGTTAAACTAAAAAAGTGGGAATAGACATTGATTTTTTATTAAATTTCAAAAATCATCATAAATATGTAACAATAAAAGAGTTTGATGCAAAAGAACAACTATAGCTTCGATAGACATAAATTGTCAAATTTAAAAGTGATAAAAATGTAACATCTGGGACAATGGATTTTCAATTAATTTACTTTTGAAAACAAAAAATTTATTTATCAACTGGAAAACTGTTGTCAAAACAAAATGTTTTTAATCATAAAATGTTTGAAAATCTTTCGAATGCAGTAAATTTTTTCTTCTTTAACTTTACTTTTTAAAATAATAAAATTTTTAAAAATCAACAATCAATTAAAGTAGTTACTTCAGTTAAACTAGTTAATTTAAATATCTCTTGAAAGAAAAGCTTTCGAAACCTCAGAAAATTCATTGTTTTAAATTGTGAAGTACTTTATTTTTGTTTTGTATCATGAAAAATGACTGAGATGCGAAACTTTTGATCACCCAACAAAAGAAATTAAAATATATTTTGTTTCGTACAAGCTATTTCCAAAATTTCTTGTGTTTAAAAAAGTTCTGATATATTTTCGAAAGTCATCGAAATAATGTAGCTCTGGTAATATGCAAACAAATATTTTGATGTTTTAGTGTCTCATCAGTCATCTGTAAAATAAAATGGCAAGTTAATTTGGATAAATTCACTTTTATTTTTATCAGATGCAAAAAATTATCATTTTAAGTTATCCACATAATTCAAGATAAATACAAAAATTACTTTTAGTTATGTTAAATCTATTTTTATAATTCAACAGAAAATTTTGATTTGCAAGAAGGGAACTAATTAATTTTGATCTATAATTTCTGGATTGTGGGAGAGACATCTTCACTACTCATGAATATATGAGAAATCTAGATTTTCTATTGATATTAAATACCTTAGATACTGTAATTCGGAAACACCAAAAAATTAAAAATGTTTGATATGATCATTTCATCAATGTCGTGATATTATTGTCTTTGAAACCCACGAATATTTACGATTCTTAAACAATAATTGCAAAAAGATGTTCTTAATGGTTCAACTCTGTAAAAATTACTTCCACTCTCTCGTTAAATTATTTGAGATTTATAAAATTTCCCATAAACGGTAAAACTGATAAGAATCGTTCCTGGACTTTACGGCGCTCTTAATATTGTCAAACTAAATTGTGATTCCAATATATTATAATTAAATAAATAGATCAATAAAAAATAGTTTTCTTTAAGTTCATTTATACATTCTTTAAAACAGAAACACTAAAATTTTACAACTGATATGAAAATTAAGTTTGATCAAAAGAAGAACCTAATGCGAGTGATTGAACAATAAACTTCCCCAAATTCAACTCAATCGAATTTATGTGTGAAAAAGAGATGATGAGAATTATGTTGATGAGTGGTATTATAATATTAAGAATCATACGATGAAAGCAATATTTCGCTACCATTTAATTTATTTAGATTTATGTCAAATAACAATTTAGGTTGCGAGAGAAAACGAAAAAAACGTTATTATTTCACACTAGAAAAGGATAAATTTCGAAATTTCCTCGAACAGTTAAATGAACCACAAATTCATTGGATTACTTATCAGAACGGTCTTAGCCTAACTTTCCCTGATATTTCCCACATAAATGTGTCACGTAAGATGCTAAAATATAATATTATCACTCAAAATTAAGTTTTATAAGAAACAAATGTTTGACAATTTTAATGATATTTTATAAATTCAACGTTTTTACCTTTTAAAAGAAGGTTAAAAAAATTAATGTAAGGATTTAATTTTTTCAATCGGTTGATTTATTCTTCTTAAAATATTTAACTGCAACACAGAGCCACAAGTTATAATTCCTTTCTAAGAAGCGAAATTAACCTCATAAACAAAAAATATTCACGAAAAATAAGAGAAAGGAAGCATAAATGAAGAGAACCATCACAGACTTGGCCCTACTTAAACCAAGATGATCTGATGGTAAAATTATTAACCAATGATAGCGACATTTTAAACAGTAAAAGTATCAAAATTTCAAAACTCTAGTTGAAATGCACAAATATTTTCGATCAATTCACTATTTTTATGACTAAGTTGAGGAATTTTAAAAGAACAAACCCAAGTTACCTCTTGTTACTGGAAAATAGAATTGGTGGCAATTAAATAAATCCCCAAATCAACTTCAAAGACAATTTACAAAATAATACTTCAGATTAGAGTCTCTCTGAGCTATTTAGTGGTGGTCTCTAATTATTTTATTTAACTATTTAACCATTCGTTTATATTTTGGATTAAATAAACATTAAATTATCAAAAAACTCATAAAAACTCCCATAACGTTTATTTATATAAAATGGAATAAAAATTTTACTTTTAAAGATGGTTTAAATATTAAATAAGCATACGTTTATGAAATCACATAAAAATTTTGAATTTGAAAAAATTATGTTAAATGCTGGGTTTATAAGGATTCTTCAATAAAATTTCTTGTAAATGGTAAAACGAATTTTGTAAGTTAAATAAACATTTTGAAAAACCAAAAAATAAAAATGTTAAATTTATGATTTGTTGTTCTTCAAAAAAATAATATTACGAGCAGGCGCGTGATAGGGCCTTTCTTACCATGCTAATAATAATTAAAATAAGCATAAATGCCTGAAATTACAATGATCTTATTCCAGGGAAAAGATTAACGCTTAAGTATCCAGGACGAAATTCTTCAGATGCGCTTATGGATATAATTAAAATCTCAATCCCTATTTTGATGCTTCTTTGTTGACAAAATTAACAATCCTAAAGAAATAAAAACACCAAAAGCTAAAGTAATTTTCTTGATTTTATAATTGCTTGAGGAAATAGTTGAATAATGGGAACGAAGCTTTATCAGATGTCTACTATATTTAAATTATTAATCTGTAAAAGAAAAAAGGTGAAAATTCTGTGAAATACTATCGTCAGTGTGGTAATAATGAATGTTATGTACGAAACTATAAAAATTTTCCGGAAAAGGTAATCCTTTCGCCAGATTTATCTTTCACACTATGCTTCAGATGAAAAAATCATAATTTTATAAATTTATTCATAAAATAGATAAACGTAGGAACTATAACTAGTTTTAGTGTAAAATCCCACCGTTGTGAAGCTTTATTCCTGAAATCGATTCAAATTTTGAAAATATTTCTTAAAACTTAAAATCGTAACATAATAAGCCTCATGTGTCGTGAAGAGTTTTATATTCTTGAAAATATCATTTCTCTTTATGAAAATATGATCATTTGTATTTTTCCCAGTGACATAAATATGTGTGTTAGTGATAATCTAGCATCTATAAAATTACATGAATAAATCGTCACGAGACAAACTAAATCTGATAACCTGATAAATAATGAAAAAATTACAAATTATATGCACTGAATCTCCCGATTTTGGTTGCATAAGTTCGGAAAGCTGTCTTGAAACGATTGATGTATTGAAAGAATTCCTTCTAGCTTTTATAGTTATCCATCTTGATGTTTGCTTGGTTATTTAAAAGTAAAATGTTCATTCCTAAAGTGTTAATTGAGAAGAAACTTCAAAAATTTATCAGTTTGATTAAATATAAGTAGCTCTGGAACACCAACATATCTAAGCTATTCGAAATTTATCACATGAATCAGATAAATGAGTAAAAATGTTGGAAGAATATTCCCTGTTTCTTGAAGTTAAACTTATCAAAGGATTGAATTTTTCAAAATTAAGTTGCTTAAGAGAAGCCATTTATAGATTTACATCAGAATCGAGCCTTATAGAAGAGATAAATATTGATTAGTATTGGGAATTAGAATATGATTTTGACGTACATTGAACTATCGTACTGCAAGAACGATTTAAAAAATAAAAGAGATCTAAATATCTATCGATAAATTTAAAATTGTCCCACGTATATATGAAATAAAGAAAAAAATTTCAAAAAATTTATCGATGTAATTATTGGCCATCTAACATATATTAGTGTGTTCTCAGACACTTTTTTCTGTCGTCATCAATAATTTAATTAATATTAGAGAATATCACATTTTTACTTTTAAGTTTTCCCTGCATTTAAAGATGAATAGAAAATTAGAAGTTAACATTCAAAATTCTCATGAAAGTAATAAAATATAATTTTAAGCTTTTTTTAATATCCTAATAAGAACATAAAGATTTATTTTTCAAGTGGCAAACATTAAATCCAAACTATCTCAAGATATCTTTATAATAATTAATTGAAAATCACTCCACTCATTTCTAAAACTGTTATTTTATAATGATTTAGTCAAATTTGTGATGAATTACTCCTTTTTCTAAAAGTAATTATATCACACGCCTTTGTGTAAAAACTCAGAGCTTGGAAAAATTTTTAAGATAATTAAATGTTAAAATACCCCGATTCTACAGTCTACTCGTGAAAATAAAAATTCCTTTTATATCTCTGATAATTCTGTTGAATGTTAAGCGTTTTCAACTTAAATTATTTGTTTTTGATGATATAGGAAAGAAAACACATCTTAAAATAGCGACGCTGCTGCACGTGGTTCACTCTCAAAATTTTAATATTGAACGATAAATTCGAAAATCAGGAAAAATTCATTCGACAAGAGAAATTAAAAAGAATTTGAAATATATCAATGTTTATCTGAAAATATTTCACTTCCATTATTATTTCTAACAATTTTTCAGAAATTTTTATTTTTCATCAACAGATTTCTCTCTAACTACGTGAGCATTATTCACTTTTAACATTTAATCTCAGTGAAAACACACAAAATAAAATTCTTTGAAGATGAATTCAACCCCTTGAATCATTTTAATTTTGGAACCTTAAAACTCTGTGGTTAAATTTATTTTATACAAAGAGAAATTCGCCTTTTGATGACAAAATATCTTGTGAAAAGTTGAAAAATTTAGATAAGTCTGAAATATTGTAAATTCAACGATAAAAAAACATTATTAATTTAAAAAGCTCGAAATATTTTCAGTTGTCGAACCAAATATGGACACCGAGCACTTATCACTCCAGATTATTTTAAATTAAGGGTTTGAAATTATTGAACTTTAATGATAATTTTTCTGATAAACAGTTGAAAATAAAACGGTTTTTCGACGTCTACCAAAAAGATTTTTTGACCTCAAAATAAAATTCGACCCAGAAATGAAACATACAGCAATGGTAGATAGCGCCTTTAGAATTTTTCAATACATTCTAAAATAAAAGATTAAAAGCATTATAAATATTTTCTGTTCCTTAACGCTAGAGAAAAACTACATTGTTTATGACCTCTCAACTGATGCCTTAACTTATAAAAAATATCGAAATGAACAACCCGTAACATTTAAAAATCCTATTTTTAACGGATTTACAAATTGACTTTGAAGATATGTATCTCAAAAATAGAACCGTCTGTCAGACAAATATTAAAATATCTTATTGATTATATGCTTATACCCTTGCAAGAATGGATATCTCAGTCATAAATTTGTCAAAAAGAATAATTCACCTATATCAGTCCACTGTTTACATTATTTGTTTTATAAAATTTCATTTGGATGGTTTTAATCAACACAATTATACTTGTTTGGCTATTTCATTTTTGATTCAAAATATGATTTGTTTCAAATAGATTTAAAAACCCGTTTTAACCATATTCTTCTTGATGAAACAAAAATTCATATCTGACTCAAAACAAGAACTTTAAGGTATGTAAAAGCTTGTGAGTCTTTGAAAAATGCCCACTGTGTTGTGATTTATACCATTAGAGGATGAGAAAATCGTATATATTGTGAGTAGACAGAAATTTAGAAAATTATGGAACACCAATACTGCGGCCACTTAGATAAATATTAACGCACTCAGATGTAATTATAATTAATTTTCTAAACATTATTTAAGAATAAAACTGGATTTGTTCACAGTTATTTTGATATTGTTAACAGATAGTAATGTAAAAACTATCAAAAATATAAAAAACAGACACTATAAAAATTAACGCGTCTTACCATATTACATTATATGTACCATCTTTCCAACATGCACAACAACATGAAATTTTATTTCCTTCATAAATAGATTTTTTTCCAGATTTAGAAAACTACTTAGAAGATGAGGAGAATGGATGATTTTAGCTTAAAAGGCTGAACAGCAACCCAATTGTATTGAGCAAACAAATTTTTATCTCATTAAACATCCTCTAAAAAGTGAAAGAGAAAATTGAGGTGTTAGTGATTTGAAATATTAGTTAACTGAGTCTAAACAGAAAAACACTTCCAATTCCTTGTTTGGTATGATTAAGAATTCTCAACGTTATAAAATTACACAAATCGAACCAAAAATTTTTCTTCAGAAATTACAAGGTAAACGAGTTTAATAAAACGAATTTCGGAAGGTAGTATTTTCTCACTTCAGATTATGAAGATAACATTGAACTTGTCTAGTTTTTCTTTGTTCCTGAGTTGATGAGGTAAACTTCACCTTTATTCAACTTGGCTAAAGAGGTGACCAGGAATATTTCTAACAATAAAAAAGTCAATATTCGGCAAAGTAAGAATTATATTGGGATATAGATAACCGGTTGGTGATTTCTGCCGAGTTTACCAACCTTAAGGATCCCAGGTTGAAGTATTTCAAACTTTTTAAAACTTTTAAATCATTCCTTTCAAACATGACAAATTTAAAGGATTGATGCGAGAAAATGTTCAAGTCAAAAGAAAAATGAATTTGATTAATGTATGACATTTTTGTGATTCATTTAATGTAATAATAAACAAAAATTTTTTGAAAAACATAAATTCAACAGTTATAAAAAATTAAACTTACTTACAATCTCTAAAGGGGTGTAAACTCATTTCTCTCGGCTTATGCATGTCAAAATACAGATAAACGCTTAAATTTTTGATAAAGAGAGGGTTTAAAATCTTGATTGAGGAAAAAATAAAAGTCAAGCGTCGTTAAAGAATTTTTCTTTTCCACCCGGAAATAAATATTCCACCAGAGAAAATTGTCCCAAAGAAGTATTTTTCATACCTTATCTATTTTTTAACGAAAAGTTCAAAATTATACGTGAACACAATTTCTTTTCAATTACAGATAAATACTAAATGGTCGATTTAGAATTTATTTGAAAGAATAAAATTTGAAGATATTAAAAAGTAAAAAACTTAAATATAATATGTTCAATCTGCTTAGAATACCAATAAACGATTTTTTAACCAATCATATCTCACAAATAATTCACCAAGATGAAAAATTCCAATACAAAGCTTACTCAAGTAATCGACCAATAAATGTAAAATACACATCTTCTGACAAGAACGAACAGGGAAAATTTTTACACGAAATAACAAGCTACCTGTGAACATAAAATTTTGGAAATATAAAATTATTAAATCACCTCAACATTCATATGTTAGAGTTGAACTAAATCAAATAAAATCTGTTTATTGACGAGATTACCCGTTATATGGGTATCGAGGCTGAAATATCATATTTTAAGAGGTTCTAATTTAAGGTTTTCCAGGGAATTTACACTGATATTTAAAATTTACATGACTACAAAAATCCCTCAACAAAGCGATGATAAAACAATTGTAAATAAAAAAAGAAAAAATTGTAAAAAATTAACAAATTGATTTTGAATGGCCAATAACCTCTATTTCAAAAAGGACACTTGATAAATTATTCTAGTGTCAATCGTAACCTTCCAAGATTTGTGAATTCATTGAATAAAATAAATCTTTATCTATTACTGAATCAAGATCATATTTAATAAAAATAAATTCAAGACAGAAAGTTTAATTCTTTTAAATATTTATTAAACTGTTCAAAAAATTTATGAAAGGGGGAATAATTAAAATAGTTGACAAAAATAGCGATCCTTGTTTTCCTTAGAAACAATTGATATTATTTTGAAATCTATCGAAACACGAGGAACTTGTTTTATCTCATGCATACCGAAAAAACCTCAATGCAATCATTTGGATTTTCAGACTCCTTATTGACCTAAGAATTACTTATCATTCCTGAAAAATAAAAGCTCAGTGTGTATCATTTGAACAGGATATACACGATATTCTCAAATAGTCAGCATTTAGTTTGAACATTTTCATCTCATATTAAGTTAAATGTTTGACTTTAACTGTTTTATTTAGTTATTTTTTATTGGGAGTATTTATTAAGTAAAATTATTTTGACTGGAGAATGTGGTTAAAAATATAAAAATCTCAGATTTATGAAAGAAAAATTCTCCAAATGAATACCATAAGAACGATACCGAGTTAAATTTCCTTAAATTAAATTTATTTATGTTATTTTTTCCTTTGTATATCATTTCATAAGATGATACATAAAAGACTTCGAATAACTTTGATAAATTTTTTATCAAAAGTATTCCATTCAAAGTGGAAATCTGTTAGAATGTTTTTTTTTATTTTGGATAACTTCGATGTATAATCTTGAACATTTTCACCAAATAATATTATAAAAATTATTTTAAACATAATTTTGAAAATTATTAAATGTTTTAAATTCACAGATTTTTGGTAATCGCCCTTTTACATTGTTCCTAAAATTCGAAAATTAAAAATCAGTAGTTTATTCAGTCTCAAAATAATAAATATCAATCTATCACAATTTTTGTTATCTTAAAAATTCGGACTTAGTTTAATCATAGAAATAAGAAAATTCATAGTTTTAAACGATAAATAGCAATATCTATATTAATAACCAGTGCTCACGTATCTTAAGTTGGAAAATCGATATAAATACACTCCGAAATGAGAATATCTTCATCTGGTTTTAAAAAGATTCCTTAATGATTGTCTCATCCTAAATGATTGATGCAAATTTAAATGACTGATATAAAACCAAAAAAATGTAAAATGTGCACTCAAATTTAAAGGTATGATGAATATGTATCTTCATTCACATACGGCGGTTTGTTTTTTAATAAGGCTTATTGAGATATAAATTTATCAGAGAGTTATTTTAATTTATCTAAGTTGATTTTTTTATCAAATAATTTAAAGTGAAATGTTCCTATTTTTTATAAATATACTTAACTTCAGAAATAATGAATATTCTATCTATCATAATTACCTTTGAGCTGCGCTTTCTACGATGGTCGAAAGTATACTGTAGGCAAATTTCGGCAATCATCTTGATTTCTAAAGTAATTGTTGAATCAGCATTGACGTTTCTGTGCTTTAGCTTGTAAGTCAGAGCTTTCAAATGTAAATAAAATGTGTAACACATGTATTTTAAAATATATAAGTCATTTGCACTCTTCTAAACGATGCGATATAGTTTTACAAATAAGTAACAAATAATTAAATAAAAATACATGAAGTTTTAAATTAGTTTAAATGTAGGAATTTAAACAAATTTTAGGAAATTTTTCAATGATTTAAGTTTATGTATTCAACAAATAATCATTAATACATGAAGAATATCAAAATAATTAAAAATCACGACCATATTTTACCACAAAAAAGGAAGAAGGCATTGATCTAAGGGAGTAAATTTTTTATTTACTTCAAAAATAGCACTATGAATAACATAATCAATTTAAATACAAATTAGATTGAAATTAAAATTCGTTGGCTGTGAAAAAAATATAAAGTCAAGTCTTGAAAAAATAAATAAAATTTCCATCAAATTCATTGAAAGGAAAAATAATTTGAATATTTTATCAATTTATAAATTTAAAACGTATGATACGAAAAATAAAAATTATCCAATGAATGCAAATGGAAACTATTATATAAAATTCTTTTTAACTGTTATAAATTGTAAATATCGAATTTCTAACAAAAGAGTTTAAAATAAATGTCATTTTAACATAGATGGAAGCCTGTCAATAAACTCCTTCAAGATTGCTATTAATACCGAAATTAAACACTTTTCAAAAGATAAAATGAATCAAAACAGCTTTTAATCTCTTTAAGTTATTAATATCCACTTAAGTTTTTAATATCAATTTATTAAAATCTAATTCAAGACGAAGCTCATCAAGTATAAATTAAATAAATATTTCATAAATTTATATTCTTTAGAAATGACGTTTCTGAATTATTATGTTGTTTCAAAGAAATAGCCTCTATAATAAATTATTTTCATGATATGGCACAAAAATTTATTTTAAGAATACATTTTGTAAATACGGTCAACACGTCAATGGTTAAACATGGTGTCACAAATGACGGATTACAATAACCAGGCATAAATTTTTAAATAGTAAATTGAACGCTGTTTGTTTATCATATTTGAGAGTCGTTAGGTCAGCAATGTTTCGCCTGAGGTGATTTTTATATTTCATCCCTATGATTATAACCATCAACCGAACGATACAGGCAGATAATTCAAAAGTCCCAACTTTCTTGCTTATTTAATGCACATATAGTTATATAAAACTTCGATAACATGTCAACTGAATATTTTCAAAACTTATATATGTTCGCGGCCCGTTTCGTTCTCGATTTACATTCAATATCACAAAAAAACTAACAATACCATGATTTTAAGATTAATTTTGATGCCAACATTTTCGGTGTTACAACAGTCGGTATTTACCAACTATAAATGGGGTTTCAAGATTTAGTCTCATTAATACTTTGAAAAAATGCGTTGTTTTTCATTTCAGGTGCCATAGTCTTTAATATTTTAATATGCGCACGCCTTAATTTTTTATATAAATTCGATGAATTTTGTATCAAATCAACATTTTAAACTGTGATGGACATATTTAAGTCAAGGATCAGAATCATCAACGGGCAGTGATACTTGTTTGAAGTCAAAAATAATGATTTATAACATTCATTAAAATAGATGTCTTGACGCCCAAACAAGGATTTTTTAAAAAAATTGTGAATTACCTTGCATATATATTTAATTAGTTTTTAGCAAAAATTTCTTTAAAATGAATAAATGTTTTGTCTTTTCTTTAAGAATGATACATTTTTGATTTTTGTGAATGAGTTATGCTTAAATAAATAAATTATGAGAATATATGATAAAATAAAAATTAATTGTAAGAAAATTATTCTTGATATTTTTTACCTTTCATTTGGTATTCAATCTTATAAAAAAAATTTTGGAACATTTGTCCATTTAAAATATTTTTTTAATTTAAATTGTAGCTTTTAAGTATTTAAAAATCTAGTGATTCAAAAGATAAAAATTTGGCATATATACTTAATTTTTTGAAATCTTATAAGGCATTTATAAAATTTCAAAATCTAATTTTTAACTATTTTAAATAAATCTATGTTCCACTTCTTGTTAGTTCATAGTGAAAATATCATTCTTCCAGATAAAATAACTTTAGCCTCATCTTTAGAAAATTACTTTTTTTAAAAATATTATCCCATTCATAAAAAATATTTTTAAACTCAATTTGATGGATAAAAAATATTAAAATATTCAACAAATCAATGAACATCGATTTGTGATGATAATAGCCCAAAATATTTGGAGGACGCGCAGTATACAATACAGAAATTAATAATTTAACTTAAAATCGCAACCTTCTCGTTGAGTTATAAAATTAATTTTGACCGTGAATGGCGAATTAATGCATACATGACTTTTTTATTTTTTCAGTCAAAAAAATTTTAGTGAGTGGTCTTTTGGTATTTATACCTTTTGAGGATATTATACTTTGATGAAAAACTTGAAATAAACTGTCAATATATTTATAATGTTCAACTGCTGTGAATAGCTAATTGTTATACAAAAATTGATGCATTGTAAGATTTGGCTATTGTTACAAACTCTTAGAAAATATATGTATGTTCTTTCATTGTAAAGTTATGTTACATTCATTTTTAAAAATTTTGACAAAACGTTAAACATCATTCTGAAAAGTTAATTGGCTTTACATCAAGCTTGACATGGTAGTTTGATAGTTTAATCTCTTGGTGCTGTTTTCAAAATTCATAAACTCGTTTTATCTCACTTCTCAAACGTATAAGTTTTTACATTCTAAAAATATCAAAATAATTATCGCCAACAAAAAAGTTAATTTTTATAAGTTTTTTCATTTATTAAAACTAGAATATATTAAATTTCGTCTTTTTGAGCTAGATTTAAAAATTTGATGTTTTCAAATAATTTTATCAAGAAAAATATTTTACCTGATAACTTCTGGTTTAAAGTTATATTATCTACGGAAATGTTGTGTTCATCAGTTTAACAGAATAGCAGACGTTTAATCATTAAGAAGTGTGAAAATTAAAATTCATATATCTAAAATTAAATTATAAATTATATAACAGGCAATCCTTAAGAACACAATTTATTTTGTTCTATGTTTAAACCTAAAAAATTGAGTTCTCATTTGACATATTTTTTAAAATAATATTTAAATATTATTGTTCATTTCAACGACTAGAAAGTAGAACTGTAATCTTTTCTTTAAAATATAAAAATAAGTTGTTAAACTAAATCTTGTTAGCAACACTTTAACCTTCTCATATTTGCAATAAATAATAGCATGTAAAAATTGTAATGTTATTTTGAGTCTCTTCTATAAGATGAGCATATATGTTGAATTTTATGAAAAAATTTAAATCGAGCATGGGTAAGAGGAGACCTGGGAAAATATTAAATGCTTGATATAGAATTATAAAACATTTTATACGTTGTGACGTGTTTATGACTCTGATCTCGATATATTTTTAATGTAACTTTCCACAAAATAGAGTAATATCTTTCCCAGATTCATCATGTTCTCGGTAACATCTATTTTTGAGATAGAAAATAACGAAATGATTTTTTCTCATGAAAAATGAATAAATCAAAAATCAAAAAACTAAATATGATGTGTCCTGAAAAATTGTTCAAAAGCGACAATCTTTTGTGTGATACAATTATTAAGCTTTTCTCACACAAGATGAAAGCTTAGTACATATAAATGAAGAGAGTAAAGGAATATAGTCTACTTTGTTACTATATTCCCTATCAACAATAAAAATCCTCTTCAGGTATTAAATTATAAAGGATAACACCTACAGTAAATAAATTAAATCATTTTTAGTTTATAAATTAACAAAGACGCTATTTATAACCTGTAACTGTATGGATATTATCACCTTTATAATTAAAATAAAGTGGAAACCCGCCAGTTAGAAAAATAATTAAAATGGGTTAAAAAATATCTAAGATTTGTGCAAGACATGAAATAAAAATAAGTGGCGTGAATCGTGGCAAGAACCTAGGAATTGCATATGATTTTCCATTACACCAATAATGCGCATGTTTGTTATAAATTTTATTTAAATCAGCTTTAACTTAACGGTATAAAATAAAACGAAAAGTTAAGGCAACGGTCACAACAAAAATGATTGAATTTTTTGGAATTTTAACAAGAAAATATCTGTTATAAACTTCATTTTTGTTTTGTGAAAGTCGTTGTTCTGATTTTCTATTGTCAGGGAAACAATTTATGACTGAAACTAACATAATTAAAAAATTACACTTAAATGTTAAGAAAGAGATCGCTTTAATTACTTTACATAGTGAATTTAAGATGGCCATAAAAAAAGTGAAAAAATGTTTTTCAACTAAAACAAGAATTGCTAACATTTTAACATTGATTTTAGAGTTTAAAATTTTATCAGATATAAAATGTACAAAATATTTTTTTCTCGAATAATGATTCAGGAGTCAAGAAAATCGTCATAAATACTTAAAATAATAATTAGTTGTGACGTCAACGTGTCACCTGATATAATAATCTGCCTTCTAAATCTTATTTATTACAGATTAACAAATAATTTTCGTAAAAAAATAACAAGTAGTGTTACTATTTATAAAAATGTTGTCTGAGGAAGCAAAATGAACAAAATAAGACTGAAGTATTTATGAAGCCATGCTGAATATTCAGATTTCTATTGCATGCGCACATGATTAAGGGATTAATCTCCATAGAGACAAATATGGTTTCAAATTTCCGCGAAATTTAGGATATCAAATTTTTTAACTGCAACCAAATTATATTCAATAAAACCATTTGAAGATCTTTGGTGGTTGTATGAGTGATAAATTACGACATTGACTAAGATTAAGGCGGCGAAATTATACAATTCCCCTTGGGTCGTAACGTACAAGTTTTTCCTCATGATAAAATGCATTAGAGCACTTATGGTTTTATTAATTATGACCTAGGGAAAAAATATTAAACCACTAAATAACCATATATGATGACGTAATTTCTTGATTGAAGCCACAAATATTTTTATCTCGAAATTTTTATTTAAATGAGATTTACACGTTCTTAATAAATTCTGAATAATATGTGCTTTCAACATTAATTTTTAATATAATTCCGATAATAAGCGTGAAATCTTGTAATTTCCAATGATTGTTAAAAAATTTTAACTTTTCTGTTGCTATACGTCAAGTGTTTTAAAAACTCAAGTAATTTCATTAATACTTTTTTATCTTTAATTACATGTAATTAGCTAATCTTGAAGGATTAAAACTTGTATAAAAGGGTACTAATTAGCGGTTTTTCTATTCCGAGTATTCGAAATCACTTTAAAGGTTTTTTTGTATATTTATTCAGGTATGAATTACTTGCTGTGTCTCTCTGCATTATCGCTTCTTTTCAATCGATGTGAGGCTATATCTCTGTTCAAAAGCTCGGTAACTTTTTGACTTTTAAATAATTCTGTTTAACAATTATTTGCAGCCATTTTTTCAACTCCATTCCAGCCTATTTTTTATTTTTATCCTGTCCTCCTTTTGCTTAAGACCCGTTGTTGACATGGGTCAACTCTGGTTTATGTACCATCTGTGGTAGGATGGGGTTTTGTATTGTATCATTTGTTTGAATGTTTCTGCTTTAGGGTCATTTTTATGTTTTGATGAGTTCGCTAGGTGTTCTTTTTATTTGTTCGTTTGGTTTTCTCTGTGACTGATGTTTTTTTTAATTTTTTTCGTTCTAGATGTTTTTAATGGCTAAAATTTTTGATTTTGAATTCTACTTTAGCGATGAAGCTTGTTCGAACTTTTCTCGCTTTGCTTTAGTTTGTCTTGAAGCACATTGTCACGTTTATAGTTTTTAAAAGCATTTTAGTTTTTTATTTGATATGCTTTCGGTGGGAATTTTTGTGCTCCGATTCAAAGCGTCTCGCTCTTTTTGCGCTCATGCCACTTAATATCAGGTGGGTCCCGGCCATCTGAATTTTAGTTTGCCATTTCTCGTTTTATTTTTGATTGTGGTTCGTTGTCTATCTTTGTATTGCTAATATTTTCATTTGCGTTTTATAGCAGCATGGGTGGTTGATTGATTCAATAATCAATGAGATTTGCATAACTCAAGTTGAATAATCATTGTACTATGAGGGTTTGTTCATGATTTCATGTTTTTTTTGTATTTATGGCCTAATTTTAGATCGAAAAGGGTATCAATAATGCCTTTAGAAGTTTGAGCGGTGTTAAAACTGAAGCTGACATGTTCACAGTTGAGAGTGATTTTAAGTTAGACTCCTGGGGATATTCGTCCGTTTATTTCGGTTATGTTAACTTGGAGGGTGAGCTTCTTATTAATTTCAATGCGTGTTATAATACCTAGGGACTTGTTAATTCGAGTTCTCCGAGGAACATAGGTTACGGGGATGTTGATTCTGTTCAAAAGGCCTGCGAAAGACCTGAAGTCGATCGTGAAGTATCGTTTTTTCTATCAGAAATGTAAAGCCCGGGTTTATGATATCATCGATTGGGTCGCCAAACATCAGGTATTTGAGATTCGTTAACGTTAGTCGAAAGCAGCCAAGATTGCCACTACTTTAAAAAATAATTTCCCTGTCGTTCCAAATGTATGTTCATTGTTAATTTGAAGGAGTCGTAATATTCTCTTTATCCATAGAAGTGCGCCAAGTGATGAAGGATTCCTAATAGACGTTGATTGATCTTAACAATTTTTGGGAAAGTTATTTATTTTTGTTTTGTTTGCTTTTGTTTCTCGCGTTTCCTGTTTTTATGCCGAGTTTGCACGTAGAAAAATAGTCTGAGTTTTCTGTTAGCTGTTTATCAGCTTTTGTGGAGTGTTTTCTGTTTACGAAGCTTTGTTCTCTTTAGGTTCAACATTTTATTCCATCATAAAAATTTTACATTTAGAGTTCACCATTTGGTTTCATCGTTATTGCTTAATTATTGAGGGCTAGGTGTGTCTTTGACCTCAAATTTTTTTAGTTAAGTATTCAGAGGATGATTGTCTTACAATAAATAATCGTTCACAATGTTCATTTTTTTAGTTTTGGTTTTCCAAATTTTCTTTAGAGCGTGATAGAGAAAAATTTTTTATCTGATTTGTCTTAATCTGTCATTTGGATGTTATTCTACCTTTTTTAGGTGTTCTTTGCGAGGGTAGATTTTAAGCAGGACCTGAATTCTGGACCGTATTTGGCAGAAGTGCATGAGTTTTCATCATTGGTATACAAGAGTCGTTTAAACTTTATGTGGTTCATCGATAAATCGGCAAAAATCTCAATTCTCCTAAGATGTTTGAATTAAAGTCATAAGTCTATGTTCTTTCTGTGACGCTTCTATAATTCTGTTCAAATAACATTTTGAAACTTCAAGGTTCATTCATGAGTGTTTTAACAACAGTGTGGTGTCACATGGAATATTAACAAGTTCTGACTTTAATATACCAAAATCATATGGATTTACATGACACGTATTCTACAAATTGAAATCAAACAGTTGTAATTGCTTAATATATCGAAGAAAATATTGTCTGATATGACAACAAATTTTCACATCGATTCAAGATCAGAATTTAGATGATTTTTAAGTTAATTTTGAAAGAATATTAGGAAATATCTCACTGTTTCGTAAGGCTGGTCATCGCTTACAGATTGTCAAATTCTTTAAAAGAAACATTAATTTTACCAGTTCACGCTCAGCTATTTTAATTTTTCACTTTCGTTTTGAATAAGTTAAATGCATGAAATATTTCTGCCAGATACCCTTATGTGAAACACCAAGACTACTCTCTTTGGTATTCTCAAATCTCTTTCAAACTTCCTAACGAAATCATACCAATATCTGATTTTCATAGTTAGTAGAAACCATTTAAAAATTTCCCCGTGAAAACATCATTGATCGTTACACTTAAATAATAGAAAAGGAGGTATTTTGAAAACTCTCTCAGATTTTTTATTCTGATAAAACTTCAGTTGTGTCAACATTAATTATTTTATGTTTTTCACACCCACATTAAATACAAACTTTATGTCGAGTCTCACTGTTTTAGTAACCAGTGCTTCTCAATGAAGAAAACAATTACTTCCTACAATATAGGGACTATTAAATTGTGCCAGTTGACAGAAGCCTTTGATGTTATCTTTTCTTTTCGAGAAATTCATCTGTAAAACTGCCATCACAGTCATTACAAGAAAATTTTAAAACACAAAAATTCGAATTATTGAACGTCATTTTCATAATCTCCTTTTGTTGTTCCAGGTAACTTTCTAAAGAGTCAACATTCTTTCAAAATTCGTCTACCGTAAATTAAGCTAGCAGATCTAAGAAACTGTACTTTACTACACATGGTTTTGTTCTCATCATTTCGAAAAATAACGAATCTCTACTCATTTTTTTAAGAATGGTGAGTTTCATATCTTTAACTCTCTTCACTACATCTGGTTATCGTGTCATCAGGAAGTGAAATCATTTGATGTATGAAATAGCATCCTCTTCAATAATAAATATCCCCATTTTTAACCATCTTGTTAAAATTAATACATTTGCGATTGTGAGTGATTTCATTTTTTGCAATTATATCCTTTATCGCATAAATTAATTATTTGGAATTTTCGCTTTTGTGGAACTTGAAGCAAGCAAAGGACTTTTCTTTTTATTTAAATTCTATCTCCTCTCGAAATAATTTTGATTCTTTTCTGATACTTCTGGATATGACGATTTTAAGTGGAATTTCAAGTTTTCTGTGATCATGGTATTATAATCAAGTATCCTTACCCATACAACACAGAAGTTTAAAACGCATAATATGGATCAAGTAAAGCGAATCCTAGGGGTAAGTAGTCAGCCCTATTGTGAAGAAAAGTGAAGTTGAGTGTTGGTCGAATCATTTTGACAATTTGCTGAGTGAAGTGTGTTAGAGTAACCAGTTCAGCGTTAATCGACTAATTTTGAAAATTTGGCTAGTTATTTCACATTAGATGTCCTAACATTTGCTTCTTGATTAATCGGTTCATATTTGCATTCATGATAGTATTTGTGGAAATTTTATAAAAGGATCAAACTAAAATAATGTTCAAAAAAATGTAAAAAACATAATCACACAGAAACACAGGAAGCAATGCCGTAATTAATAATGAAAAACAATCTCACAAATCTACAGTTACAGATATCTGCCTTAGTGATTTTTGTCTTTTTCAGAGAAACCTCTAAATGGCACTCAAGAATAACTTATTTGAATGATACCTAAGTATTTTTTTACTTGGTATGAATTATTATCGTTTTTCTAACTTTTGGTTGTTTTAATGTAAAATCGGACGTCTGTGAAGATCATTTTCTCTTATTTTAGATTAATTTAAGTGGAATTTTCCGTTGGTTTATCCAATCGATCCTTTCTATTCCATTCAATAAGAACTTATATGCATGAATTTTTATAAATTTAATTTTCAATATATCCATAAGTGTAACATAATTATCATTAAATGGTTTGATCGTTCTAAGAGTTGTTTTTAAACTAATGTATTTTTCAAGTGTCACTTAAAGTTAACATTACATAATGTCATTATTTTTCCATGCTTGATTTAATTAATTAAATAGAAATGAAAAAAAAATCTGTTAGGTCGACAATTGAAACATTTAAAGGTGATTTGAACTTTCTGCATTTATATATCTTAATGTATTAATTATATTGTTCGAGAGATTTACTTAAAATACTTCGAGTTTTATCAAAAAGGTTTTTGTTTCATATTAAATTTTATTCGTATATTCTGTGTCATATATCATAGATAAATTATAAATTTTTGAAATTAAATCTTTCTGAACTCTTATGAAAGCGAATTCTTAAATCATACTCTCTAAAAACTCAAGAATAATCGCACTAATGCTGATATTTAAATTAAAATATCATTAATCGCTTTTTATAATTTCATTGAAACTTATGCTTGTTTTCCACTTTTGTTTATAAATTATTGTATAAATGTTAATTTAATTCAAAAAATATCATTTATTATGAAAATATGAATTTATTTTTATCAAAATGTGTACTTACGAGCCTTCAATTCAACGCTTAGCATAGAAGCGTTCGGGTGATGTTGAAAATAGATAACAAGCTGTGATTATTTATGAAAAAAGATCGAAAACTTATTTTAGAATCTCAAATATTATGTGATTTTTATGATAGAGTTTTAAATTTCAACCAAGTTAAAAGTTATGAATTTGTAACCTCAATAACATATTTAAATAAACATAGTTTAATTTTTTCAAATATTAATATCATTCTAAAAATTCTCTTCAAGGTGGAATATTTCACACCTTAAACCTTCTTGATACTGATTAAAATTGTTTAAAATGGTGTATATTGAAAAACCGGCTCAGTGATGAACATATATAAATTATTATTAAATTTGACATCTTTTTATTTTAATATAAAAATTTAGAATCGTATTTTTCAATTTTACTATGAACGAGGTTTTTGGGTTTTTGCACTAAAATCGCGTTTTAAATTCTCAAATGTTAAAATTTATTTCTTATTTCTTAATAAAAGAGTTTAAATGGCTATACCTTTCAAAATAAATATTAACGGATAACTTGAATGGTAGAAAAATTATTTTTTGGAAAAATCTATGGTCTATACACATTTTAAAACAATCTAATATCGAGTTTTATATTATTCAATATTTTAGGTAATATATTGGCATATCCATCATTCAATCTTCAGAAAGAGGCCTGCAGTTAAAAATTTATGATTTTTTTCGGATAAATTCGTTGAAATAGAGATTATGTTTCCAATAATTTTCATAAATTTTATAACCCCTCACTGAAAAAATAATAAATTAAGATTTATTTTTGTTTATGTTATCTTTACATTTCACTTTAAATATATTCAAAACAGAAAGTGGCTTCTTTCCTTTTTACGAAAAACTTATTCTTACACACTCCATAAACTTTATACGTTTGGATAATATCAAAATCATTCAAGATTATAAATAACTTCTCAGATTGTGATATAATTATTTTACTTATTTTGAGAGATTCATAAAAAAGTATTTTGTCAAATTTTTACTGTAACCAAAAGCCACAAATAAAGTTCCTGGCATCCAGATCATTTTAAGTAGTTTATTTATGCCTCGATTGGATTCTGAAAAAATCATTTACTTTCAAAAATAAGACTTTTAACAAAAACACAACAACCTGAAAATTATATTATTATATATTTCTTCTGTGATTTCAAAAAATGGTCTTTTTTAACGATATGATTTAGATTTTCTAAGATTAGAAAAATTAAAAAATATAAGTATAAACGAAATATTAAGACTCGTTTCGACCAAAATATTTTTTATATGGATATTTATGAATAAAACCTCGATTAAAATTGTTGAAGTCAATTTTTTCTTCAGATTTCAAGAGATTTTAAGAAAAAAGTTCAAATAGAGTAAATAAAAATATTTATTCGATTACGTTTTCATTCCTGCGATCACGCAGTAATGTTCTCAACAAATTTGATTTATTAAATACATTTGGCTCTAAGAGGTGAACTTTTTAACTTTAATGAAATAGAAATCATAGTTGGTCCAATTAGTTATTCTATTCTTGATGGTAGAAGGATTCTGAGATTATTTAGCTTAAAGCCTGGATAGTTAATATTGATCCTTTTATCGCATGCTCCTAAATAACTTTCTGTTGTAGTCTAAAACGTAGATCAACTAATTTGTTAAATTACACCTATATATATCAACTTTATATCATTTATAAAAATGATACACGCTCTATCTCACTGCATAGTATCTAAGGCAAGAATAATATGTTGGTTTAACATAAATCGATTCATAATCTAATTGATCAGCAGATGTGATATTAATACTGTAAAAATATCAAGCTAACTTTTTAAATTCTTTTCTTTTATAATAATTTATAATACGGAAATATCCTTTTTTTAACTTTTAAAATGCTAAGTCGCATTCTAAATTGGATTTTGAAGGTAATTCAATGGTGAAAACTATGGTAAAATTTGAAAGTTATCAAAGAGTTAATGTTTGCTTAAATTCAACATTTAATCGATGAAAAATGCAAAAATTTAAAAACTGTTCCAAAATGTTTCACGTTATAACCTAAATTCAGTTGGATATTTAATACATGAGTATTTAGATTGCCAGAAATTCTGACAACCATCTATCATTTACCAATGAATTCCTGTTAATAGAACTAACAAATCAAGTCGTATATGGAGGAATTCCATCTAAAAAATATTTTATCATATATTTATCGTTAAAATGCTGAATTAAAAATATTTTCATCGTTTTTAAAGTTGCTTAAGCTATTATAATCAGAACAAACATAATTTTACTTGAATTTATTTCGTTATTTCCTTCCATTCTACGAAAGATTAAAATCTAGGATGCCGATTTTATTATTTTTCAGAAAAAATTACTATTTAAAAGAAATTGTGTGAGTTCCTTTGGTATTAATTCTTTTTGAAATAACTCTTTTTTATTTGTTACAAGCATGATAGATTTGCATGGATTTCTTTCTTACAAGAATATTTTTTTCGAAAATATATTATTTATCTTCATGATATGTCAAGAGATAAAAAGTTAAATCTACCACATCAAAATAACCTGAATTACAATCAAAAATAATTTATCATCGTTCTTCTTATATTCTTCAACCTTACCTCAATCAATTTCTACAACATAATTAATTGTATTTTTATGACTTTTTTATCTGAATTATTGGATCATTTGTCATAGATTAGTATTAAAATTATTTCAATAAACTTGTTTAGGGCCGTTCATTTATTGGAGCTGCACTGATTGAAAATAAATCAGACATTCAAAAATCTAAAATAATTTCATAGCATCGCACCACAACGATAAGTTTTTTCAAGTTTGTTCAAGAATAACAAGTATGTTTACATAATTCCAAGTATTAATATGAAATTATATCTTTTGATATATGATCGAAAAAATACTTTTTTTTAATCTGTAAATTTAAAATGAAATTTCTTGAATATTTCTTTATTATCTTAAACATAAAAACTGCAACATTATCTAACACATAAATATTTAATAATTGAAAATCTACGATAAAGTAAAATTCGAACATTCAAGTTAAGATGCATTATTTCAAATATTTCTAGTTAAGAATTTCGTTGGTAAAAACTTTTGATAAATCATCGAGATTTCGATATAATTATAAAAATAAATATTTTATCGTTGATATTTTAAGATCAAATTATCTTAGATATGCAAAAATGACATTTTTATCATGCTTTCCCATTTTAACTGCGGTTTGATAAATCGTCAGGTAATGCTTTAATTATAAGACAAAATCATTGGCTTTATGTAGTTGATCACTCCAAA
The DNA here is from genome assembly GCA_024349245.1 of Neodontobutis hainanensis. Taxonomy (NCBI): domain Eukaryota; kingdom Metazoa; phylum Chordata; class Actinopteri; order Gobiiformes; family Odontobutidae; genus Neodontobutis; species Neodontobutis hainanensis. The sequence goes on from JALDNG010003753.1 coordinate 23,109, forward strand.
GTTTTAAATTATCATAGTTTAACTTTTATGCCTATTGATGTAACCTGTCGATAACTTGATGTTTTAAATGTTTTAATTTTATTAAAGAAACCAGTTAATTATAAATAACCCGAAGATAAAACTTTTCTGCCCTCGTTTATGAAAAGTTTGAAATTGCAACTGTTAATTCGATTGGTGAAACAAAACATAATTTTAGATTGTAAAAAAGCGACAATTCGAAATTTCTATTTGTTAGATCAAAAATAAAAATTATGATTGCTCATTTTTTCAAAATATATCTATCAAGAATTAAGTTAATTTTTAACTCATAAAATATACTTATATGGTTTTATCATTAAAAAAAATTTTTCCTCGTTTATTTGCTTAAAGTATTTTAATTTCAACCAAACGAAAATAAATCTCCTTTAACTGAACGAGATAGAATTTAAAGTTTTAAATTTTTTTAATATTTTCACTTAAATATCTAAAAATATAAAAAAACGACGATCAAAAGAAAATACTGATTGTGTTTTCTTGAAGTTTACCTCGCATGCTTAAAAATATCCATTTCAGATAGGAACACAACATGTAAGATATATTAGGATAATAATATATAATCAAGATTGTCTCATTTCGGGAAAATTAATGACTTTTCAACTGTGAGTTTGGAGGAAAAGCTCAGAAAATAAACGAGATCTACTTACACATGTAGAATAAAAAATCCAAGATTATCGAAAATATTTAGAGAATAGATAGAATTTTTGTCAATAATTGTTAAAAGATGGCTATCTTAAAACTGGTTCATTTAAATTTCAAAGCTATGACACACTGAATGCA